>VYXC01010968.1:423665-449444 GCA_013397175.1 Platysteira castanea
TTTTTATATATTATTCAGTTGGAAGATTATTTATTTTCCTTATTTATTTCTTCATGAAAAAAGAGCATTTTATTTTTCTATATTTTTTCTATAAAGCAAATGAGATAAATGTTATACAGTATATGGCATATATAAGCATGGCAGTAAATTAATTTAGTAACATACTCATCAACTTGGACTTAGTAATATACTCATATGCTGTTTATTAATATGTAGACAGAATATAAAGGAATTGTCTTAAGGGTTCAAATTAAAACTACTCTCATAAAAGTCAGAATGTTTTCCTCAATTTATTGTGTGATGCCTCTGTTTGAATCTATTTCTATTTGTAGTTTGGAATTTTTTATTAATCTATTCACTTCTTTTTTTCCTCTTACTCTGTAGTCCCTGGATGGATTTGTATTTGCACTAAATCAAGAAGGAAAATTTTTGTACATTTCAGAAACTGTCTCCATCTATTTAGGCCTGTCCCAAGTAAGTACCTGCTTTCAATTCTAGAACATAACTGTGTATGATGCATTCTTCTGTTTATCATTCTTAAGGAAATAATTGGTTTCTGTATTTTGCATGGATTATTGAATTAGCTGTTTAAAGTTGCATCCTGTTCATCCTGAGACACAACTAAAAAATGTGTCTATCAGTATTGAACATTGATATGTGTATGAAAACTTCTTGCCACAAAGGACTATTAATTTATTGAGAACAAATGAAGTTTCTTTTCTCAGTTGTTTTGAACTTTAAACCTCCATACATGATAGGAAAGGGACACTCTAATAGTACTTCCCTTGTGTCCTATTACTGGATGTTTATGGAGTACCCTGCATTATCCAGGGAGCTGACACGATGACAGGGAGTCATTTGGAGTCAAGAAATGCTGAAAGAGACCATTAAAATGTCTTCCAGGGAGGGTTCCAACAAGGACACATTTTGATGCTTTCACAAATGCTCACTAATATGAAAAGATGAATTTATAAAATATAATAATTTGGTGGGTTTTGGTTTGGGATGTTTTTTTTCCATTTAATAGCTGTCAACTGTTTTTCAAAAGGCAGGACAGAAGCGGGGCAAAAGTTAGTTGTTAATGCTTATTCCTAATCCTGCAGCACTCAGAACTGTTTAAGCAGGATAGCTCCTTTCTGCTTGCACTTAGAAATGAAACAGAAATATTTTGCATGATGATTTTCAGAGTGGGACATTTACTTCTACTGTGGTCACCCTGAAGAGGAGAATTTAAACTGAAATAATACTTACTTCAGCTACTTTAAATTGGGACCCACACAGCTATGAGGAAGCAACTATTAGTGTAGGCTACTTACTATCAGTTTTGCTGTACCCCACCAACAATTAAATGGGAAATTTTAGTATTTGGTGACAAAAAAAAGACTAATTTTAAGTATTATCTGGTGAGAATATGAATAGAGACTCATTAAGTCCTCAAAGAACATGCAAGCAATTGGCTGTATTAAGTTCAGTAATTGTTATTTTGTGCTGGCATTGGCAAACCCGATGATAGAAATGGAAACAAGAGCTGTTTCTAGCTCATATCAGTATTCTTGTGTCTCATTAAAGTCCCTCGTTTTGTAATAGACTTTAATCCCTGGCTTAATCTGTTTGGGAGTTAGTATCAAGAATCTCACATTTTGAAATCGGTGCACCACCATGTTGCTAATACAGTAAAGAATTGGAACTTTAATGTTTATTATTGTCTTATGTTCATATTAATCTGGTTTATGCATAGTATCCAACAAAGTTTAATAAGCCAGTAAAGAAGAAGGATGGATAATTAGTTTAAGCAGGTAAATGCTAATTAGGAAACTCCTGAAAGGCATCCATTATACACTAGCTTAAAACAAATTTTACAGCCCTGGTTAGTGGTGTAATCCAAATTCTGTCAAGGCAACTGCATTTTCTGTAATTGAGATGTGTATGTTTGCTTTGCATAACAGATGGCTCTGTATGCTTAGACTGATAGCTAGGAAAATAATAATTGCATTATTCTGGCCAAAAGAATATTAGCTCTTGGGTTTTGGCCATTTCAGTCAGTCCTCCTGCCAGCACAGCATATGCACATATATGGATTGGATTTTCAAGGAAATTGATGCATCTGGAATAGTGTGGCCATCTGAAATATCATCTGTTCAAGAAAAATTTGGCTTTAACCCTATGTTAGTCTCTTGTTAAAAGCATTTTCTGCTGCTGCCTTTCGAACTATAGAGTTGATAAATCTCTACTTACTCTGAACTCACATCATGTTATTAAGACTTTACACTTCATCTCAATCCATATACATTTTGAGAAAGGGTTCGGATAAATGAAGCAATTTTCTTTGTATGTTAGAGTATTTGATATATTAGGGCAAATATTTCCATGAGTTCACTGCTGAAAGTACTGATGGAAAAACTACCAAAAATCAGAAACAGTACTGTGGTTTTTCATAGAATAATAAATTAAATCTACTGGTATCAACTAAAATATCTGATGTTTTTGCTGGTCCTCTCTTCTGTCTTTATGGAGACATTTTATATTTATCAAACCCCCTGTATTTATATATTTTTGATATATTGTTCTCTTGGTACAGCATTATATAGGTAGTCTCTTAATAATTTCAAAATAAGTGCTGTAGCTACTTCCTACTAAATCACTAGTCAAAGCTTATTTGTTGATAAAAATATCAGCAAGTTTGTCCACAGAACCCCTTCTCAAACTATACTTGGAAATGCTGCAGTTTTCACCACACCAAATCAAAATACTTGTGAATTTTGAATTTTGGGGTTGGTGCTATGTGATATGGTGGTGTATTTCTTTCACTGCAAGTAAACACTGATATACCCTATGCCAACACTCCAAAACTTTATATTTATATAGAAGCTCCAGGCAGTGTCGCACTTAAAGGCATTATGGTGTATATTATTATTTGAAATATCTTCATCAAGTTCTGACTTCAGCGTCTTACTTTCTAGTCAAACCATTTCTCTAAGACTTCGTCCTTGTTTGGTGGGTTTTTTTTTCTTTTTTTTTAACTAGTATGCATGGAAATAATGTAAGATATATATTTTATTTGCAAAGCAAAATCTCATGTCTCCTAGTTAAAGGAAAATAGTTCTTGTATTGAATCTCAGCAGGTGAAAACAGTTATGGTAGTCAATTTTACTTTTTTCAGAACATTTAGAGCCAGTAGTGCAAAACAAATGGATGCTGATGTTCTAAGATAGCTGCAGGACTAATAGTAAACAAATCTGATAAAACAATATCTTGGAAGGTAGCCTGGAAATTATAATAATAAAGTTACCCCTGGCAAAAGTAACAGTATATTTGAACAGTAAACAAAAATGGTAATAAATATCCTTTTGACATTACACTGAATATAACTGTCATGTAGACAACCATCAACATATATATTTTGAATAATTATTTTGAATCATTTTTCTTCCTGCTAATGCTAACCAAGAATTTTAAGCTAGTTCAGCCGATGTATATTTTAGACCACACCGTGGAATGGCAATTAGAGTAGTTTCAGAGAACAGAGATACATTTCAAAGTTTAGGAAAAGACAGTTAGCTGAAAATAATGAGTGAGAGAAGTTAAAGGTCAAAGCAACAGAAATGGACCAACAATCTCCCAGTTAAAGAGTCTATGTAAATTGACTTTAGTCTGTGTTAATTGTCATAGCTCAGTTATACTTGAGGCAAGCTGAAATAGTGCAACATACTTTCCAGCTCTTTCATGAACTGTAGTATTTGTTGAAAGACCCAGAAATGTCTAGTATGTACAGTATGGCCAGGATTTCTTCTCTGGGTTGGACAACATGATCTGTGATGGTGTAGCCAATACAAGCATCTTTTTACACTGGCTCTCTGTAGTGATGTAAACCAGTTTGTTCTTCATATATATCTAGTCATTTTCCAAGTTAGTTGGTAATTTTTGCTATCAGGGTAACTGCCATCTTTGGAGTCTTCCGTCCCCGATTTCCTTTTAGAAAGGGGATGAGATTTCAAAAGAAAATGGCTAAGTGCTGAAGAGGCATTCAAATCCCTCCTTCCAGCACTTAGAAGTCAGTAGGAGTGCTTCCCCAAGAGATTTCAATTCTCTTCAAAAGTCTCTGTGTTTGAGACTTAGACAAAACATATGCTGAAACATGAATAGTAACAAATAGGGAGAAAAATCTATCCAGAACCAGATAGAATAAAAATGTGTTATCCAGAAAGGATAAAATTGTCTGACATATGATGTTTCATGTTCAATATAAAATATCATGAGCTAATAATCTGGCTAGGATGCTTTTACTTTCAGGAAACAAGTTCTTAATCACCTCTTACAACAGTTGTACTCAGCAAGGATAGCGTGAGTTGTTTCCCGCCTGTGACATCCACATCTTAAAGTAAAATATTTCCTACCTTTGCTCCTTCTTGTCCAGGCCACAGAGCAGGTTTGCAGATTGGCCTGTTGAAAAGAGAGCTCACTGAAAATGAACAGTGCAGCTGCTGGCATAATAAGAGATAGATCATAGAGATGAAAAAGGAAGAAAACAAGAATAAAATTTTGAGAATTTGTCCTTTTGAAAATAAAGCAGACAAAACCAACAGGTATATTACATGTGTACTCTGTTACCAGTAGCATAACCTATCTCCTTATTTTGGCTTTCTGTGCATTTGTTCTATGAAATGGCAAATAAAATTATAGCTACAGCACACAAGTACAAGGTCAAATAAATGACAGTACTCATTCTATTTGTGAAGCTATTCTGAAAAGGAACCATGGTGCCAAATGTGGTTTATTTGAATAATAAAGAAGAATTAGATTCCCCTGATAACTTGGCTGAGGGCCAATAAATCACTGGAGGTTAAGAATGCTTTGCAAGTGCCTTGTATTTCTTTTGCTTTTACAAAGCACAAACCTCAACTACTATGCTCTACCTGTTTTTCAATGCAAATCAAGTTGAGGTTAGTAGATGGTTAAAGGATTGCTTTTGTGCTCTGTTTGCTTAAAAAATAATATGAAGCAATCTTGACCCTTGCACTGATTCTATAAATTCTACCTTATTTTCCTCCTATACCATTAACAAAATAACATTAATAATAAAGCAAAAAATAAGAAAATCTGGGAACTGCAATTTTTTAAAAGCGAAACTAGACAATAACCAATTGAGAAAATAACTTGCCTTTTTTCTTTTTTCTTTTTTTTTGTAATGTTGTCATTATTTTAGTGTTCTGAATTTAAATACTTCTACATAAAATGATCATTTGTGCTCATTTAGTAAATTGGTACACTGGCACTGATAATTTTTAATAGTTTTTCCCATGTAAAAATAGCAAATAAAAGCCTGGGAAATTCTGTGTTGATCATATGGGGCTTTAATTTTTTTTCCTTAACATTCATTGTAAGAATATTAATTTACTGTTGTGTTTTGTGCTCGAAGAAGTGAACAAGGGAGGAGTTCTATTGAAATAGAGCAGCTCTGAGGATTTCGAGAGCAGTAAGAAAATATAAGTATCAAAATAATTCAGAAACAGTACAAGGCACAGTGGCACATTATCAATTTACAACATTTAAATTGATAAATGCTTGGTGGTGAAGGCCTACAAGGGCACTTTGAAAAGCAAATAGCGACCTGCTGAAGAAATTGATTTTTCCCCCCCGAAAATGACTGCATGATGCATCATTTGACTGCATGCTGTCCAAGTGCTTGACAGAGATAATCTCAGCAATCCCACGGGTGACCTTATCGTTCTCACCAGGGCAACTTTGTCTAGGTTCTGACTTTGTGCACGTCAAGGTTTCTTCAGGCAGGATCCTTAGGGGGAAAAAGTTCCTCTGTTCGATCCAGATATTGAACCACTCTTGAAGGTACTCCCCCACCCCCAAAAAGGCAAGCTTGTTTCTTTTCTTCGTAATTATGAATGAACTGAACAAGAGAAAATATCTATAGACACAGTATCTTTGCTGAAGCCATTATTGCCTTCTCAGTGTAGTTTAGCTTAGCTCTTAAAGGAGAAAGGATACCTGCCATTAGAGGTTATCAGACGCAGTTGAAAGGCTCCAAAATGTATGGAACTCTTCTAAATAGCAGAAATATCCCACCTGCTTTCTTTCTCACACTCACTGTTTGCAGCTTTATTTTTGCCATCCTCACAGTATTTCATATCAGGGCCTAATAATTTTTTCTCTATGTTGTTGTTTGGGTTTTTTAAACTCCCTATCCCAACCCAAGAACTTTTAAGACAACTCAAGTGCAAATGACAACCTGACAGAAGTCCTGAACATCAACATCAATGTGCATAATTTTGCATAGACACTCTGTAACAACCTTCACTGTATGGTCATGAAGTGATCCAAAACACTTAACCTGTTTTATCTGGTTGTTACCAAACTGGTTTTGTCTTGCACAGAGGAATATATTGCCCAAACTGTGATGAATAACAGCATTTTAAAATTTGCAGGATTTTTTAAAGTGCTTTATATAATGAACAAACTATTTCTCATGTTCAGTTAGTAATTGTTAATTATAATTACTGACTAGGAATCTAAGGAAAGCAGCAAATGTTATGCTCTGTTTGGTACCCCAAAGCTGCTTTACCCACTGCCTTTGACACCCACAGTTCACTGTATTCAACCTCTTTTACCTCCTTCTTTCATCCACAACATTAATTCTGAGTGAACAAGACGTGCTTCCTTGCTTTTGACAAGATTTGCTGCAGTCTCATGCGACAAAAACCCAACACTCATTCCAGATTCAGAAAGTAGGATTTATAACAGCATTTTAATTTAATGTTGGATGTCGAACATATAAAGAGATCACAGTAGTACTAGAGCTGAAAATTGATGCCTTTTTTATTAGTGTCCTCTCAGAAGTGGGTGAGCCGCTGTTTGTGCAATGGAGCACAGAGCACCACAGTCAGATGAATGAGGATATGCTATCTGCAAGGAATCATATTTCAAACCACTGTCTGCTTCTATTGATGTGCTCAGAGTTGAAAGGTTATGCTAGTAAATGCCATCAGAATTTTCAGCATTAGAAATCTGTGGAATAATCCGCTGACTGTCACTTTGTAGTGAGTCCAAATGCAATTCACGGTGATGCTTTAATGATTTCTTTTTAATTGAAATTAACTTGTTGTTACTGGTCACACTGTTTTGTTTATTCTTTTACAGTGTGTTTAAATGCTGCCAACAGTATTGTCTTATAGGCTCCACTGAATATAGCTCTCTGTTGAGTTAACTAAAGGAATCCAGAATGTCATTTTACATGAGAATCATGTTTCCCTTATTTATTCTTTTGAACATATTTTATCAGCCATTGAGGCTGAAACATTGAAAGCCTTTATGCAGAAGGGATTCACTGGTTAAAATGAATCACAGAGTCTCCATGCAGTAAAATATAGTCTCATTGGTTTAACACTTAAAGGCTGAAGACTTTTTATGTCACTTAATAATTTCTAGCATTTGCTGTTAAAGAAAAAAAAAAGAAAGCATTTGATAAGGTATTTTCATTGCAATTTTTAACTGTTTCCAGTACTGAATAAGACTGAAAATATTAGCAATCAGACCATTTGCTTCCTGATGGATGCAATGGTTTCAGATTATTTTAAGAAAAGTACCTGGGGAAAATGAGTAAGACAATTTAGGTATTTTATGTTTCTCTTTCCTGTTAAAGCAAATACGAAAAGTTCTCCTGAATAATAATTCATATTATCCAAATTAGCTACAGAGTACTTTGGTATCTTCTTTGCATTGCTTTTTAATGTATTTTTGTAGAAGTTGGAGAATATTCTGTAAAACAAATGGCTGTGGGATTATTGGGGGGAAAAAAACCCAGATACTGGTGAGAAACATACAAATTTGTCCTAAAGATATTTTCCATGCTTTTTAGGCACTTTAGAGATGAGGAGAAAAAACTCTCAATCTTTTAAGAATAAGTTCAAATAGTCATTCTGCTGGTGATGGATGAAAATTTCATTTCTAAAAATAAATAAATTATAATTAATAGATTTTTATTAATAGTAAGAAAACATGCCTTTCATTGCTTATGCAATGCACCGATTATAAACTTTGATTTTCTTTTACATCCGTATCTGAGTCAGGGCAAGTGAAAATCATTACTCAAATATTTTCCATTGTATGAAATTATTCAAGATTTGTAGCAGAGAAGCAGTATGGATTCACATGACAGAACTTCCATTCCAAGCACTTTGAAAGGGTGAGTCAATCCACAGATATTCAAGGGTTGGTTTAAGGCTATGAAAGGAATAAAACAGTGCCCATATGTATTAAAAACACAATCACTGAATGGATCTGGGCTAAAAAATAATGCTGCAAAAATGAAATATAAACAAATACTTTAAACTCAGATCAGATCAGTGATATTTTCAGCTGCAAATCCTCACTGACAGTTCTACTAGTCCAGCTAAGGGGTTGCATATGGAAGCACAAGATCAGGAACAAAAAGCTCAGAAATAGGGTAGGAAATATGTCTTAATCTGCTTTTACCAACATCACATATTATTACAGCCTTGGTCAGGGCTGTATTTGCGCTGTGTTCAGTCAGAGTTAACAGAGTAATACTACTCTGGGAAGAGAGGATTGGTAAGAGAACAGAAGCATTCCAAATTCTGTGGAGAGTGTCTTCACTGCAGATGGGATCTAGCCAAGTGAACCTCCCAAGTCAGAGGCTAATGGCGCTTAATCCCCCAAGGTTTGTAATGGAAATTCAAGACAATCATGTCCAGGTGCTATTACCCCTCCAGTGTTAATCTATATTCTTTTGTCACTCCTTGTTCATCTTCAGCATTAAAATAGACCTATGCTGCTTTAGCATTTTAACCCCATGTTTCCCTGTATTACCTTCTGGCATTTGAACCAGGATGCCATCCGAGACGTCCTCTGCCTGTGTTTCCAATTGCATAGCAACTGACAGCAGCTTCCTGGTTAAGCTACAGTATGAAAGGGAATGCTCCCAGTTTGCTTTCTGCATTTAGAGGACAGGGAAAAAGAGCAGCAGAAAACTTGTCAGGCTTACTGTGAGCCAGTACTTTATCTTACTTGCTCAGCTGAGTTCCTTAACAACATTCACATTAAAAGTTCTCTCTGCTGTTTGCTCATACCTTCAGAACTGCCTGCATTCATCCTGAGTAACTCAGCTCCATATGGATGATGTTTTCTTATCATTCTCATGGCACTCCCACAGAAGGATCCTCTGCAGATGAATCCACAAAAGAACCAGTTCACTGCCATTTTAAAAGCTATGCCATCAAAATCTGACACCAGGACCCACCCCATCACACAGAAAAATCTAGCAGTGCTGGCATAGCCAAGAACAGCTATGCAGCAGAGGGGTACTTCTGCTGACCACCTGATGAGGTAGTAGAAAACTAGGAATTCATTTTTCCTAGGCAAGAGCTCAGACGTGGCAACAGAATGAAGTGGTGAACTTCCTTTGCCCAGAGTTAGAAATTTAGGGCAGAAAGGCAAGAAAGAAGATGTCTTCCTTCAACAATGAGGAGACATGTCTAAGAGGAGGAACTATTTTCCCTTTAGAGACAGGAAGCACATGCATATATTGGAGGGATGGGGAATCAGATTAGTATGAGGGGATAGACAAAAGAAATACGTCTCTGGTGTGAGCAGGCGGGAAGGGAAAGACTGAGAAGAGACACAGCACACTGCCCCTGCTCAGCAACAGACTCGTGAGGAGACATGCTGCTTCTTCCTCAACAACCAAGCTAAATTTTGCTAACCTTTGATATTCAAAACTCACAGCCCAGCATCAGCTCAAAGAGTGAGTCTGCTTCCAAGTTACTCAAGATATTTGAAAATAGTATTTTAGAGGGCTTATTGACATTCAGGGGTTTTTTCACCCTTTGTGACTTTGTATTTTCAAGTGTTCTTTTTCCATTAGCTACATGAATGCTAAAAATGTACTTTAATATGTAGGAGATGTCTGAGACTTTTTGGGAATATCATGATTCTACAGAAAGGCCTTTGAAGCTACAGTCAAACCACTTGATTGGCAATAATATTATCAAGTTTGGCAACAGTAAAATATAAAGGGGAAATACAGTCTTAGTTCCCTATTCGAACAGGATCACGTGGCTCTATAAACTAATATGGTGTATTCTGCTCATACTGTATTCCAGACAACTTTTAAAGCCTTTGTGTTAATAAATCTGGCCTTATACTAATAAAATGTATGACAGAATTATTACCTATATTAATTATTTTATGTTTAAGATCCTGTCTTTGGGTCTTTTGGGTGACAAGTATTTTCTAGGCTGCGTACTGCTGTATTAGGATGTAGCCATTACAGTTAGGTGTAGTCTATAACTTTTGATACTGGGTTTCAGAAAGATGTCTCATTTGGGACAGTACTTGTTCATGCAGAAGTGGTAAATACAAAGCTGTATGAATTCCTGAGATTTCTTGAATAACAATGGAGCTATCCATGTATTCTTATTGAACTTCCATAAAGGATGTATAAGAAAAATATGATGAAAATTGTAAATGCATCTGTTCTATGTATGGAGGGAGCAAGTATGAGTCATGACTTAAATTTTGTAGGAAGAGATGCTTCCTTTTCTAAAATTCATTAATCCAGTTGGACAAACAGTAGCTTTCCCTCCTATGTTTGTTTCTTCTGACATGACATCAGTCTGATCCACAGCCTGTAAGCCAATGAAGAGATTTCACAGCTTTTTGAGTGGTTCTCATTTTACTCTATATCACCAATATGTTTCTTATTTTACATTTGGAATGAAGATATATTCTGTAAGTTAATGAGCAATCCCTCTGTCCCTATAAGCAACTACTATTTTGAATACGAGTGACAGCAATTTCTCTTTTTTGTTTTTTATTTGTTATAGATTGCTTGCAAGTTTTAAAACATTTTGGTCATATGATAGCTCGATTTCTTTGTCCTGTCTCCGATGTTATACATTCAGATTCAGTTAACCTGAACCAACATTATATTAAGAGGATTCCTGCATTAATTGTAATTGCTGTATACTTTATTTACTGCAACCTTGTGTGCAGGTGAGCTAGTGTCTAACCACTGAGAAAGATGCATTCCAAAGACATAACCATCTTCAGGATCAGAGTGGTTGGCTAAAAAAACATAGTGAAAAAGGTACACATTTTATTAGTTGCATGTTTGGGAGGGGTGAACATTATGATATTTTTATCATCTGTTTCCTATCTTCTGATTCAGTCTGTCTTCCTTGTTAGCTCCCAAATCAAGTTTTGATATATTGTTGCTTAAGTGTACAATGCTTTCCCAACAGAAGGCAGTTCAGGGGAACAATTGTTAATAGAAAATAATTTAATCACTGAACTGCACATAAGCAAATTCCAGTTTCTAGAGATGGGCTTCTCTTTCATGCTCATCACAAATGTAAGGATTTCTCTTTCCTGCTTTTTGTAAAAATGTGTCTACAGAAAGAATTTTGTACACTTCGAATTGAACTTATTCCAGATGTTTTGTTTGGCTAAATCAAAGCAGGTTCCTTAATACTTGTTCTATTCTCCTCTTCTTTTTTGATATCATTACATTCCTCTAGGTTTATGTACATTTGTGATTGTGAAGAAAGATCTTACGTGTCTGATGGAAGACCTCTACAATAGACAGATGCAAAACAAATTGTGCTTTTTCCATTCTAAGTGGTTAGGAGCTATTCAACTGGTATAAGCACATTAGTGCTGTACCTAATTTGGACAGTGATGTGACTAGATCTGTCACAGTCCAGTCTGAATTCTCATGATGCTTTTGTGATAAATCCCTGCAGATTAGCAAAGTCTGCAGCCTCCCTAATGAGGGTGAAAATTCTTGTGAAATACTAAGAATAATAAGTAAAACTGAGGAAAAAAAAACCCCAGATATATAAATGTAACTTTAAAAGCTTGTTAATTAAAATTGACATTACAGGGTTTCAAAAAGACTACAAAAGGACACTACCATTTTAATATGCTTTGGAACATTTTCAATTTAGCAGCCAAGAAAATCATGTAATTCTGGACTCCATTCACCTCTTTAGTAAAAACACCAGTCTTCAATTTTAAATAGCATTTGTAGAAATTAAAGAAGGCAAACTTAAAATATTTCTAAAATGTCACAGCTTCATTGTAATACTAGAGGGTATGGCCTATCCCTTCATTATCTTCTAGAACAGCTGGGAAGGTGCTGTGAAAATAGCATCTTTTAAATAATGTCTTTTAAAATAACTGTAAAACCCAAAGGTTTTAAAGGAGATTATACATTCATACCTATATTTGCTATTTTGAATCAAATTGTTGATGTGTGATATTCTTTATTATGGCATTAATATCCATGTCACAGTAATATCAGAATTTGCATATAAACAATCAACATAATGGATTGGAAGTAAAAAAATTCAGGGTTTATTTTTATTTTAAATAAAACACATATCCTGAAATGCAAATATTTATTCTGTGTGTGTATAATTATAATATGCTCATGATAGCTGATAATCTTCTGATTCTCTTTTATAGTCTCATTTAAGTCATATTTATTCTCTTGCATCCATGGTCTTCATTCAACATTGGACATCTTAGTGAGCTGTAGTACAGGGGTTTTTTTGGTTTTAACCTTCAAAGGAATTTAGTTGAGCAGATGCTACATTGAACTAGTCAGAGTAGAAAGGAAATGATATGGCTTTTAAAGGGCACATCTAGCATATCTACTGGGCTAAAGTAATTCTGGCAATGCTTCAAAGGATATAACTTTTGATGGTAAAGTAGGTAGGCTACAGAATGAAATCACATATGGCAAGCTGTCAAAGTCTTCCTACACATTCAGTACATTTATATAAGTGCAAATGGATGCTGCTTAGATGGAGTCCCTAGCAATTTCCTGTTAAATCTGTGCTAAGATTATCTGATATTATTTGACTAAATTATCTGTAAAAGCCGAGGACAACTTTTATGATCAAATATTTAGAAATTAGTTTTTTTTCTTTTTGGCAGATTATCTGAAAAATGAACTGCAATTGTATTAACACTTGAAAGCAAAGGGCTTTCAGTAATAGCAATTATATCAAAACAGGGATAATGAATTGCTGTATATCAGCTTGAAGAGGACGTATTTATAGGTCAATGATGTCAATAGCTATAGTTCTCATAGACATCTCATTTCTTACCCTTTTATTCCTTGCTAATGCTAAGCAGACACGGTTTTAACTTTTAATGAGATTGGTGACTATGAGAATCTCATTTCACAATGGAAGGGAAGTTTACAAGAGATGAATATTTTTCACCTCTCAAAATTCAGTCATAAGAGTTGTTGCCCTTTTACAAATGCTACATTGATGATTAGCCATCCCCCTCCCTCCAATGAAAACAAATCCAGATGGACAAACTTTTAAGTTTTCTTTTTTATATATATTCTGTTAGTTGTGTTGAATAATACTCGAGTATAATGACAAAATGCAGGTTGCCTTACAGAGAATATTGGCTTTATAGCTAGGAGTATGCATGCATATATATTTATATATGATACATCTCTGTGAATGAATCTGTATGGGTGCATGGTTGAAAGAGGAACCTTAAAGTTGTGCTGAAAAGTTCTTTACCTTTGTCCTATACTGTCCCACATTAGTAGAAAGTAAAGAATGCCCAGCTGCAGCCTTACAACCCTGAGCACATACGTTTGCCTTCTGATTTTGGGCCATGGCTGTCCTTGAGAGCTATGGTAGGATGAAGCACATTTAGGTTTACTGGGAGAAGGTGCAGTGTGGTTAGTGCTGCTAACTGTTGAAGGTTGGACTCTGTTTACAAAGAATGGAATCTAATGAGATTTGGCCATGGAAACTGAAATCCCTCTAGACAGACCTTTATACTCATTTGGCCCCTCTCACACACTTATGCATGGCAGTAGCACATGTTCCATCACAGCTCTGAGACTGCATGCCAGATATAGGCAATCAGGCTGTCTAGTTATTCACATCTTACAGGATCCAAGAGCAAAAAAGGAGTTCAGAAATGCACAGCTTTGGTGAAGTGTCTGTTATTTTGGCTCCTATTCTGCAGCTGCAAAATCACGCCAATATATTAATCACATGAGTCACTGTACAGATCACACCTTGGCCCCGATCATAAGCACAGGGCATTGTAGATTGTAGAAGTAAATAGAATGAAGGTTTGTATTGATCTGTTTAAGTAGTGGTTGCTTGCTCAGTGGCATATGACTCGGACAAATCTCAGTATGCTTTTATTGGAATGGCAAATAGCCTCTTGCTGCTATAAAGGCAAATCCATCTGCTAGTTTCAGATCCATTTTGTAATAGAAATGGGAATGTGATGAGTGCTCAAAAAAGTCTTGCTGCTTTAACATGAGAAAAAAAAAAAAAAAAAAGAAGCTGTTGTGTCTAGAGCAAGCCTTAGCTGAAATTTTCTAAATAATTCAATCTGAAACAGATGTGAGTCCTTTAAAAATTTCTAAACAGTGGTAAATTTGACAATGTGACAAGGAACTGAAAACAGTTTTCTGACAGATAAGTGTTAAAACAACTGTAACAAAAGGTAATGCTACAAGTTGAACTTGAAATAAAAAGAGTATGAATAGAAGAAAGGATGGGTAAATAATAAAAAAATAATAAAATAGAGTATGAGTAGAAGAAGGGATTAATATGTCATAACAAAGGCTTGGATCCTGGAAACATGAACACAAGAATTCTCACTGAAAGCTGTGAAAAAAATGATAAATCTATTCAGTTAAACCTGTGAGGGATTTGGGCTTGGATTTTTGAAATGTGGGGACTCTCATTAAAATCAGTGGCAAATCTCAAACAAAAACAAAGCAAAAACAAAATTTCTGGAGAGAAAAATTATGACCAAACCCATTTATTAGCAATACTTGAATTTCAGGAGTGAAAAAGTACTGATACTGTGTGTTACTATTTTGTTTCTTTATACCCTGTTTACCTCTATAAACACCCAAAATTGATGCGTAGGTCATATGCATCTGCTTTATCATTTGGTCACTCAAAAGTGTGAAATTACATGTGCTTATAAAAGTAGGACATGGACCTCAATGTTTAATTGATTTGTTATATTGTATATATTTAAAATATACATATACACCATCTGAATTTTAGAAATGTAACTAAACATCTAAAATAGTTACTGGTGTTGAACAACAGCTCCTGCCCAGGAAACAAACAAACCAGGGAAGAATGTGTCAAAACCCATCAGTCTCTTGTTGGTCCCATGCCAGGAGAACAGGCAGATTTCATATTGAATTGAAAGCTCAACATATTTGAACATTGAGGCCTCAGCTGTGATAGAGCATGACATTTTAAAATTGGCATCTTTGCTTTAAATAAGGAAGGTTTTGGTGTTTCTGTAGATGTCCCAGAAGCAGTGTGCAAAGGTAGACAATAGACATATCCCAATGCAAATGTGATTTTACAAACCAACTCATTACCAAAATAGAAACTTGATTACCAGTGCAATATACACACAACTTGGAAAGAGTCCACTGTGGAGCCTCTCCCTCCAGGAAATTGAAATTTATACTATACAGTATATTTGAATTGAATCCAAATACACTTGATTCTATCCATAAATTTATAGGAGATTTCCTCACTGTATAGGCACTTGACACAGCTCTTGAGCAGAAATAACCTAGATTAAGCAAACTATCGGTGGTCCAAAGTATAAACACTTGCTTCCCATTTGCTCCTTTGGCTCCAATAGCAATAAGCATCTACTATGAATTAAAAAGTGTGGGAATTCCCTTCAAAGACCATTGCTCTATGGCACAGTCTCCTTCTAGAATCCTAGACAAGGTGTTCAAAGTGACTCTGTGTGGTGAGAGCTGGGGAATAGAGATAGGCAAATTGAGTTCCAGAAATCATCTGCTTGTGTTCATCTCGTGAATAAATGAAACCAGGGCTATGGCCATGAGGGAAATCTGAAATGCTGGTCTTATCTTTCCTGATACCTGCAGTCATGTGTAAGACACAAGCACAACTGAAAATAGCAGGAGTAAGGCAAAACTAATTGATGCATAAGCACAGCTGAATGGAAATGTAGAAAAGGAATGATAGTGCTGGTTCACTTTTTGTAGAGATGGCTTTCTCTCTCACAGATACATGCCTTTGGAAGCCACATGGCAGGTAGTTTCCCACTCTTCTCTGCTGATGCATCTGCTAGGTTGTTTGTAACTCTTTTCAAGATTTTACTTAATAGTATTATGGTGTGATTTATACCTACCAGCATGGCACACACAACTCTTCTTGGCGTACCTGCATTTGAGATAAAGGATCTACCTCAGCAATTAATTTCATCCACTGCGTTAATTTTCTGAAAGGTTGCTATTGTGGTATGATATTCTTCAACCTCTATGGCTACATTGGGGCTCTTTTCTCTTTTTGCATGTGAAAAGGTTTATGTGTTACATAGCTGAAGTGACTATTGCAAATAACACTTTTACAAATTTTAAAGTAGAAGTAAAGCTACAGTGATTTGATTTTGGTTTTCTAATCAACTGCTGGAGGTTCAAAAAGAAAAATAACTCACAATTATCGCTTATACAGCTGAGTTTAATTAATTACATATATGCTAAAAATTGTAGCTAATGAACTTCACCTTGAAGGTTATCTAGGAAATCTAGATAGGTTATCTAAGCTAAGGAAAATGATCTTCCATATTTGGAGTTGTGTTGCATATCTGTGTGTGTTTGTTCTACCTGTATATTTTCACAGATTTTTCATTATATGCTTTTTGGCACGTTTTGTTTGGCACATATTTAAATGTGTTAAGTAAGTGCTGAAACAAAAAGTACTAAACTGGAGACAAAATACTCCATTACAGAGTATTAATGTCTGTTGTTGATAGGAGATAATGACTGTAGCATGCACTGTTTGTGAGAATCACATTTCGCATTATACATCACAAACCCTACAATTTATAGTTTTGTATGAAATCATGGAGTTCATTGTTTTATTATATTTCAGTGTAAATTTTTCACCCATTTCAGTTCAAGTAACATTCTCACAGAATACAGGTTTTGTAGTGATATGATGTTTCCTAGCTGTAGGCTTGGCCTGTCCCTTCTACTGGCTGTAATTTACTTTTTGGTCTCTGTCGCCTTGAGCTTGCCTCCTGACTAGTTTGTTGAATGATGTGCTAATCCATTATATTTTTCAGACAAGTGTATCGACCAGTATAAACAGACTGGAGGGCACAAACCTAAATGAAAGCTATACTTCCTTGAATCATTTAAAAAGCTCCTGCAGTGGTGGCAGTGCAAAATAACTTTTCTCTGTACATTAAATAGAAGAGGGAAATTTCAATAAATAAAATTAAGATTGTGGGGAGGGGGATGTGAGCACATTATGGTGCATTTCACATGGATGTATTTAGTTATAGGAAGGAGAGACAGATAATGTTAGTCAGCCACTTGAGAATGTGCTTCTAGATGATAAATTTGTAACTGAGCCCCAAGCCCTGCATTCCTTGCCATTTCCCATTGTCCAGACACTCTCACAACACATGATACATGTTTGAAGTCATGTACTATATTGAAACATTTTTATACAAATAAAGAATGGAGGATAACCTCACTACAGAACTGGCAAAACTGAGGGCAAAAGATGCAGCTTTCTGATATTTTCCTCTCTAGGAAACAGGTAGAAACCAATACCTGGTCATGAAAAATATCCTTAGGTAATTTATCTTGAAAAGAAATATCAAGCGAGTGGATGACTTCTCAGTTTGTACAGCTGGTGTCAGATACTGAAGTTCCTACCTGTCAAAAAGTGAGTTAAAATTATAATAGCAACAGGAACTTTTGGCTAGTAATTCAAATCTAATCTGTGGACACAAGCAATATTATGGAAAATTACATTTTTCAGTTGAAATTACAACTCTACGAAACTGTAGTAATCCCATGATTACAAGAAAGGGGATAATTTTTACTTCAAGGCACATTCAATTCATGATGTGTTGGGAAATAGTTAAGCTATGAATTACTGGAATTTCTGCAGACTTGTGTGACAACCTAAAAAAATTATTTCTATATGACTCCTCAAGTATAAGATTTCAAGGAAGAGAATTAGGTGTTTTCTTTACTAAAGGACTTCTAAATTTTTTTTTAAATTCCAGTTTCAGTTTATTTCAAGCAGATTGAGACCAAAACTGTCTGATTTCTATTTAACAATTCAGTCTCAAGGTGTCCATGAATTTTTATATCACAGTTTTCACTTTGTTGATTTAGAAGGTGGCTATTAACTGCCAGCTACTAAGAGAACTTTGATGTTTGACAGTTAGTAAAGGCATCATATATCCTTAAGAGAATTTCAGAGATCTGGTGGTGTGCTTTTTGCAATGAAATAAAAGCCTGAAGTTCCCTTCTCTCACAATCACAAATGCACAGATGACAGTAAGCATTGGTAACCATTCTGAATCTGTGCTTGCCAGTGTTCCCGAGCTGTTACTACTCTTGAACAGATGTTTGCATGCCCACTTCTTCCAAGGAGAGGAGCGTTATGACTCTTGAACCTGTATAATGAAATCCTGATACAAGTGGCTGTTTGGCCATGGACCCCAGGGAGACCCACATTCCCCCCGTCTCCTTTTTCTCTTCCTGCCTCTCTGAGTAGCCACACCGCTGAAGGTGTGACTGTCACCATTTCCCCGTCACACCAACCGTGACAGCTCCTATTAAGGCTACAAAACCTGGAAGCAGTAAGAAAAACTTTGTCTTGAGTTTACCAAATAATCAGAAAATATATTTTTGGGATTCTGATATTTCTAAAGGCTTTAAGTTTAGTTTCCCTTCCAGATAGAAGAATTGTGATTTTTTCAGGGGGTGTTGGCTTGGGTTTTGTATTTCTTTCATTTTGAAGAGCTGTCTTCAAAGGTTATTGACATGAGTAAGTTACTAGGAGGTGTAGTCTTTCCAAATTTGGCTACTGTTGCTTTAGTTAGTGTCTGATTATAGTTAGAAAACCTATTTTAAAATAAGCCTTAGCTTTCTGACCATTTCTTCCCAGCACATGAATCATTTTAACTCATTTGTTCTTTCAAACCAAGGTAGTCATCCTTCACATCAAAATATCTGCACCTTATCAAGATCAAAGCTGCCCAAACTTGACTTTGCATCTGCACAGATGGCTATAAACATGACACCGGAATATTACTTTGGCTTCACATGACAGAACTGAAAATTGTCTGTGCAGAACTACCCAGAATTTGTAGAAAATTTTATTCTTAACTTCATTGTTTATGAAAATAGCAAAGAACTTAGAATAAATAGCCATCTCTATCAGTGTAAAGAAAAATGTGTTATTTGCTTCATTTCAGTGTCTCACACAGAGAAATTGCTGAGCAGGAGTTGATCACTCTACATGAGAAGGAAGGGAATGCTTGTAGATTTTCCAGCCAATTTTAAGCATTGTTAAAATAATGTATTCATAGCTAGTACATGCAATAAATAATATGCATCATCATTAAAACAGGAGTTTTTTGAGTAGAGGCTTGGCCTTGTAAATGACAGCTTCCTAAATAAAATAAAAATTCAAGAAGGCCAGTATACTCTTGAAATCTTTATTTCAGAACATATGACTTGAAGCATGATGTGCAGAAAACAATGTTACCTTTATGTAGCTGGAACATTTGCATAGGAGCTTGCTGGTTTGTAAATTCCAAGCAGCATAAATATTGATATACCATGCTTAGCTTACCACATACCTTCAGTCTGGTTTTATCTAAATTACAGAAAGAAAGGTACAACTGTGTGCACTGTTTAAAGGCATGTTTGTTTCTAACCTCTGCTTTCTGAAGTCATTGTTATTCAGGTTTTTCCTCCTCACCTGCCCCACCCACACTGTCTCCCTGTGAGCATGCACACACACATAAGCACTCTCCAGTCTATCTGTGTAACAGTTTCTAAACATTCAGCATCCTGCTCTGTAACTGTGTAAGATGTGCTGTAAAGATTGATGGAAGAAAGATTGTTGTAGGATTTTGAAAAGAAAGTGCTTACATGTTTTTGCTGGGTGTCTTACATAGTAATGAACCATTTACACAGACTTACTACAAAAAGCCCTTCAACGTGACAGAAGAAAAAAGCCTTCCTAAATCAGAACTACCAAAAATATCCTGTAAAATAAAAAACATAAAATGTTTCAAATTATGAAGGAGTTATATCAACTGGTTAATTGTATTTGAGAAATAAGTACATTCCAAATGCTGGGATGTCTCCTTGGTGCTATATATTCAGGGAAGAAATATTAGTTTTACTGCACTGTTTCTAATGAAAGGACTATATCTACATAATTTTTCCCTGTGTACAGGCAAAAGACATTGAAAGATAAAGCGTCAAATTATTTTTCCCTCTCATAACACTGCATACCCACAAGAAGTGATTTTGTTGTTGTTGTTGTTGTTGCTGTTTTAGGGTAAATAGAATGAATTATATCACAGCCGTGCTTTGCAGCAGATGGGTAATAAAGTTGTCAGCAGAGCAAACCTGCCCTGTTCAGTGTGCTGAGTGCTACTAAACAAATAATCAGTCAGATGCATATGGAGTTGGCCAAAAGGAATTGGGAGTTACAGTTTGCAACACAAAAACACCCACTTTGAAACTGGACAACTGTAGAGTTTCCATTTGGTATATACAGGTAACTTATTTCTAAAATAAAAGCAAAACCACTTTATATTTTAACAGAAATTTTCAGTCTATAGTACAAAAGAATTAATATGCACCAAAACAAAAAATTACTGCCTTATCAGCTATTAAAAAAAACAAGCAAGTAAATGTTTAAAATAGACCAATTTAATGAAAATATCGTCTGTTACAATTCAGTATATATTACTTAAACTTCTATTACTTTTTAAGACATTTTTTGAAAATTATCTGATATTTTGCTTCCCCTCTCAAGGTGTAGAAGGATCTTTTTGATTGTAAAATAAAATGTTGTTTTGTGCTCATTCAGTCTTTGCTTCCCCTCTTATCAAATAAATAAGCAGTGTCTCCTCAGTTTGGCTTCTATGTTGATAGCAAGCAGTTGTAAAAAATAGCTTGCATGAAAGCTTCACCCTGGACATAGTGAAAACAGTGTCCTCACTCAGTGTGTGACATCAAAAGTAGATGATCAATACCAAAAGGATGAAATGAAAATAAAATAGTCACAAGCACTAATGCAAAATTATATTAATGCAAAACAAACATCTGGAGTAACAGAGAAAATTTTCTTTTCTTATTTCATTTATATAAAAAGACTTTAGATTGCTGCCTATGATAGTGGAAGCTAGAAAAAGACAAATAGGTGTATGACTGCTAAACTGATGTGATGATTTTCAGAAACTTCTAGCTTCAAGACATTAGCAGATCCAAAACACAGACTTTTTTTCTTTGTTTTTTTTTTTTTTGTTCTTCTAGTAAATTAGATGTGTTAGGAATAGCAGCATTTGGAAGGCAAAGAACTGCTGCTAACAAGCAATAATAATCCTAAAAACAAAGGCATATGAAGTAAAATCAATTAAGATATAACCCTTATGTTGATTAAGCAGAATTTCTATAAGGATTTGTAGCCAAAATGAAGAATATCCAACAGAATATAAGCTACCATGCACTTAATCTTCCCAAAAGAGATGGCTGCATACTGTGGACAGAAAACAGATGATAAGAGTGCAGTCATCCACTATGATTAGGAGTCAAAGTAATAAACATTGCTTAATAAAGTTTTCTTAAGTATTTAAATTGTAAAGAACTCTAATTTTCATTTTTCATTTTTGTATGGGGGTGAGACAGTGTATTCTCTCACCTTATATTTGTGTTTGGTAGAACTTTTTACCCTTTTTGGTAGGAGAAGCAAAACCAAACTGCTGCTTCAAATAGATTTCGAGGTATTCGTAAGTCATGTTAAAATAATTTTACAGCTTGGAATTGAAGTTGTATTCTTTTTTAAGATACCTAAAAATCCATCATCATACCTAAAGAATGAGAGATTCATTTATATATATACATATACATATTCCCAACCTACTTTCCTCCTAGCCTGCTGCAAAAATCCAAATTGTGGCTTACCTAACTAATTGTTCTATACAGTAGACAAAGGAATATAATTCAGTTTGCTAAGAGTTTCATCCCAGGACAGGGGAAGTGGCATTCCAGGACTCAATAGCCAGAATACTGTTGCTCATTTTAGAGAAAAGCTATGATACTATGACCATATTCTCTGTGCTATGTTTCTCCAGTGCTTTGGGTCTGCATGTTTTCTAATCTATAAATATGTTTAGCAAAGGATGAAATAACGGAAAATAAGATTATCGGCTAGGGTGGGAATGTACGCTGTTTCTTTGCATCTGCTCTTTTATTTTCCTCTCACCTGCTTTGACAAACCGTAGAGGAGGTCTGCCTGGCTCAAGACCTGGCATTCCAGCTCTCCAACTAGATAACCTCTAATAGCTCTGCCTCTCAAAGTCAAAATATTGATTGGGGAAACTCTGAATAAAGCACTTCAGAATAGGACTGAGCAGAGAGCATTTGTGATTGAAAACAAGTGTCCTTATTAGTTCTTTCATGGGAACTAACCTACAGGAGATTTTATTGCTCAGCTGTGAAATTAGAATTACTATCCACATTCCATTCCCCCCCACCCACCTCCACTGCCAGTTTAGGGTTTGGATTACATCCCACAGTCTAGCCATGGAAAGAAAAATTATGTCATTTTAGCATCAGATAAGCACCTTACTTCCCTGTAGAAAATGGTCTGCCATATCTTAAGATACAGTCTGCACTTTCTATTGTATAGGGAGCAAAAAGAGTATGCAGTTTATTTTTCAGAAGGCACTTCTTTCAGTTCATCACCCCTTACTTAGAGTAGTAAGAAACTAGAGTGGCTTGGATGCAGTGACTTCTGATGATTTATTTAACTAGAGGAGACCTTAAGTAGTAATCTATAAAATTTCTTTCTCTTAAAAATTACAGTTTCAGAGACTGAGAAGTTTTAACCAGAAATCATTGGAAAATTTTGTTATCTGCAAGCATTCCAAAATGAAAGCAGGAAATATAAGCATGGTAGCATTTGAGATCCTAATTTGAGGATTTCAAGAATGCTTGCCTCTTCTATCAGATACTGATACTGAAACAACAGTGATGACAAAGGAATAGATTAAATTTTTGCCTCTGAAACACATCACCTCAGTTCTTTACCATATGGCTTCTCATTCTTGGCCAGGCAAAAGTCCTTATATAGTGGATATGTTGTGTTTCCTTACCTTCTTTTCTGAGTTCCTCAAACACATGCTGAAATGGCGGTAGGAACAATAGGTAAAGCAATTTTCTGGTTTTGGGAATAGACTTAAGTAAAACAGTGAAGGCCTTGGCTGAAAACAAGAGTACTTGGGGCACTACTCAGTACCTAAACAGCTTTAATTTTGCTAATTATATGAGTGGTTTAGCTGTCAGTGCAGTTCTTCAGCTCATAATTTCTCTCACTGAGCTGCTCATCAAGAAATATGCTCAGATTCAGATAGCTGTGTTTGTCTCCACAAAGTGAGAAAAAGACAATTACTATTCTCATGTCACATTATTCCAAGTGTAATAAGAAAATACAGGAAGTAAAAAAAGGCATTTACCCTAATGGACCCAGTAGCCCTATCTCTAAGAACTGCTCCTGTCTGAAATGCTTAGGAACAGTGATTCTGTTTGCAGTGAGCTACTGAATGTAAATGAATGTCTTGGAACTTCACATGGACTGCTGAATCTCCTATTTAATGTGAACTGAAAGGTTAAAAGTTATTTTGTCTATCAAGCATAGGATCTTCCAAAAATTCAACATGCAAAATTATTACTACTTAGAGGAAATCCACTTATTTACTTGTAAGAAATACTGAACATGTGGTGATACCCAGCAAGAAGCTGTTTTACCAAGAGTCGTTGGGGCATGCTCATTCAATGGATATAAGCACAGCCAAAGTCCTGGGAATGATCTCAGTATCAAGGTATTTATCAAATCTAAACACCTCAAGATTTGGGATCCAATCTGGAAAAGCAGAGAAGTACTAACAGATGTTTTCTTTCTTTTTCATTTTTTGTAGTATCCCTTCATTCTTCTATTTTGAGTCTACTCTCCTCACATGGTTCATAAGATGAAAGAGATAGAGAAATAGTGTAATGTTGAGTTAGTTCTACAAAGTTTTGACACTTGAAGCTGTTTCACCTTTTTTTACTGGTTACTTCCTCACCTTCCTTTACTGGTGCCATCGTAACTTCTACAGTGCAAAGTGCTACCAGATAGTAAGCAAACTTTCCTTGTATTCATATGCAGCCTGTTGTTCCATTGGGTTTTTGTTGGTTTGGTTCTGGGGGTTTTTCTTTGAGAAAAGCAGTAAAATCCTTATATGTACAACTGATTGTGTCTAAGATGTTTTGTAGAACAGATATCACAAGTGAAGCACATCTGAGAGAAAATGATTCCATTTACTGGTTGCATTCATTATTTTTACAGCTAGGACAATAAGGAACTGAAAGCATGCCCAAACATCTGCCACAAAGAGCAGCAAAGCCGACATTTCTGTCTTGAGAAAGCACACAGAAGTAATTTACAAATTTGAACAAATCCTCTGGAAGAATTGTAAGAATGTCTTAGGACACTTTGGGAGATACAACATGTGCAAAATTGAGAAATCCTTGGGGTTTTTTATAAGGAGTTTCATAACAGAAGCAGGGTAATACGTCTTGTTGCTTTATCATTTGACAAAGCTGCATATTGTGCTTAAAGCAGAGCTAGCTCAAGAATCAGAAAGAAATTGGAAGTATAGGAGAAGTCAGTGCTTTGAACACCAACAGTTTTCTTAATAAAGCCTTTGTGCACTTCTGCATTATTTTGTTACTCTTATTAATTGTCTTCAAGTGTGTTCTCAGAAATTAGAGGCTTCTCCCCATCATGTAATTAGTGTTTTAAAAATAAAGCCAGGGCCGCAGGTTTATTGTGTAGGGAGTGCGAAAGTTACAAACCATGTTTATCTTATTGTGAGGCTGCTCTATATAGATGCTCTATAGAAGATGCTCTATAAAGCAGATGTATATTGCAATTTAGAAGTTGAAGTCAACCCTTTTACTGCTTTAAGGTGGTTTCCGTTTCATCCTTTAGAAGAATTTGTGGTAGATGAAATCAAGTATGATTTGAATACAACCCTAAGACAATCCTACATTTTTGTAAGACTTTTTGAAAATTGTTCTTTATTGAAATTTGTCTATCATTGAACATTTTTTCATCTCTCTTGGTGGATATAATAAAACTTTGCCATAGGAGCTTGCTGGGTTTTGAAATGCTAACTCATGTTTCATTTCAGTTACTGTACCATTATTTTTATTAATTAAATTGATACGAGCAATGTTTAATGCAACTGTTTAATGCTGCCCTGTGATATTCCCATATATTGGTACTGGCTATTTTTTTAGTTAGGTGATTAAACGGTGTAACCCAAAGGGTTTACAGTGACTTCCCACATTCCAGAACATTTTTGATAAACATATAAAACCCTCTGTTCTGTGGCTTCATCCGCTGAAACACAGGGGAAAAAAAGTGATTAAAAATTGAAATGCTGAGGAGCCTAGGTGACATAGAGAATAAGAGGGTGACTTTTTACATATTCCCTTTTGAGATTCAACCTCAGGTCTTAAAAGGAATTACTTCTCTGAATTTCTTCCAATTATGCTTAGCACACATTACAAGACCGGGACACCCACTTTGAGGCTCTTAGAGTTTAACTGTCATGTTCTCTTCAGTGAATTCAGTCAGCAAGATTACAGAAGCACAG
>VYXC01010969.1:0-31182 GCA_013397175.1 Platysteira castanea
GGGGTGGGGGGCACCTCCACACCTCTCTATGTTTCTTTTAGGTTCCCTTCAGAAACTGGAAAGCTGCAATTACATCACTCCAAAGTCTCTTTTCCAGGCTGACCAATGCCAACTCTCTGAGCCTTTCCTCGTGGGAGAGGTGCTCCAGCCCTCTGATCAACCTGGTGGCCTTCTCTGGACTTTTCTCCCAGCAGGTCCGTGTCCTTCCTGTGCTGGGACCCCAGAGCTGGATNTGTTTTGTATGAAAATGCAATCCTGCTTCATACAGGATAGAAATTTTTATTTTGACTATGCTTTATGTAGGCTTTAAGACCCAATTTTTGAACAATGCCCTCAGAGGGGAGCCTAGCAGTATGACTTCTATGACTATTCCAGCAGAAAGGAAAAAATAGCATTGAGGGAGGCCTAAGGAGTTTGGAAATGGATGCAGGTATATAGCAGAGCTCCCTTATCCAGGAACAGTACTCTCTTAAAGAAATATTTAGATTTTGGCATTATTGTTAGGGGTTTTTCAATGAGATTTGAGCTACTAAATATTTATCTTTTGTTAAGTTGGAGAGGAAAGCTGGCAGCTGCACGACAGGCAGCACAGTGGGAGAGGGGACCACAAGTCATCCCATACCCCGGGATGATCCCTGTCTCGAGACTGCTGTCATAGGAAGCACTGCGGAGTTAAATGTTTTGCGATATGAGTAGCTGGATGAGAGGTGGAAAGATTATTTGGGATAGATAGGTATCCTTGCATCAATTAGGGCTGTAGATATGGCAGGGGAGATTGTATGAGGAAGGTGAATAAAGACTTGTAAGCAGGCATTTTTGTGCAGAGAAGGGAAAGTAACATACACATTCCTAGTACATCTGTTTGCACTTGTTTGAAGTAAGCTCACAAATAATGGTGATTCTTATATTATTCTAGCAAAAGCTGGCCTAAATACAGGCTGCCTGAACTTTGTATGGCGTGGAAGTCCGGTGGCTGCCTGTCTGAACTGAGTTCTGCCAGCCGTATGTACCAGTCTGACCCTGAAATCTGGCCCTGAAAGAGATCTTTGTGGCATGCCTGTGGATTATATACCACTGACTCGAGATTTAGTTATGTAACTTGCTCTTTCCTTGTATGTAGCATGTTTGAGAAATCCACAAACCTAAGTGACTGAAAATGTCAAGCTATAATGTACTCTTTCAAAGAAAGGTATGCAACCCTGGCACTCCTGAGACTACATGTCTACCACACACCACAACACTAATTTAGCCTTTATATTATAATTTAGTTTCATATTCTTTTCCCCAGCTGGGTAAGTGTACCCCAAAATAGGATTTCCTAGAAAAAATACTGGAATTAACATTCATCAGTACTTCTATAAAGTACCTGGGTCACTGATATTGCAAACTGTGAAAAACAGCACCTCACATGATGTGTGACAGAATACCTTCTCCAATAATCATTCAGATCAATTTCTTGATTGATATCCTGCATTTCACTTAGCCTCTGGAATGAGCAAGTCACATAGCATCTGTCTTTTCCACTGGAAGAGCATCCATGTCTAACAGTGATAAGAAGGGAGGGGGATATGAAGGAGAAAAGGTTATAGAACAGTTCGTTGCTGCTGCAAGAAAATTGCTTGATTTCTAACTTCAGCATTTTTGTTCTATACGAAAGAGAACAAAGGCAGAAGCACCCATTGTCAGGCTTTCTGGAGAAAGCCAGTAATTGATCATGAATGAAAGACAGTCAAGGGAACAGGCGGTGGTAGAAAACACACTGAGCAGTACAGAAATACTTAGACACATACAGAGTGTTTTCATCTACAAAATCTACACTGATTTTGTAATTAACTGAGCTTTTAGGGTGCCTGGTTTTAAAATAGGGCCCTGAGTCAAACACAGGCACTGAGGTCCTGCCTGACAAGTAGGTAGGAATTTTTCCCCTTCTGTGAAACATGGGAAGACAGCAGTAGTCTCAGTGGTACTGATCTCTTGACACTACCGGGTACAGCATTTCCCTGCTTCAGTCTGGTCATGAATGCATAATTGCCCAGTCTGTCCAATGTCATCACTTCCCACATCTTACAGCTTTGTCATCACAAAGTCTACATCTTTGTCCTCTGCCAACCAACACAACTGTGGTAAAAAAGGAAAGCTTATTTCTACCACAATATCTCACCATTCAGAAACACGTGTTTCCTCTTGTTTAATTTTCAGCATATGCCAGCATAATTACATAAGGCTGCATCAGCTGTGTAATGTGACATGAAGTTGCATAAGACAAAATGCCTCATGCAATGTGCTGCATCATCCAGGAAATATGAAGAACTTTAGTCAAGAAAACAAATCATTCTCAAGCAGAGCATTTAATCCAACACAGCCTATGCATCATTTTCAATAAAGCTGTCATTGCCTCTTCACATGGTCCGTTCCAGCAAAACAAGTAACTACTGTAGCAAGTAGCTTTTTCACTGGCCATGATCTGGGCTCCACACTGTTATTCACACTGAGTAATCCTCCTGATTCAAGGGGCAACATCCCCAAACCTGATATTATATTGGATGAACAGATCTCACTAGTATAGTAGTAATGGGTTATTTGTTATGGCACATACATAACTATCCCAAATGCTTTTTCCCTTTTACATCCAGGGCCATATATAGCCATGTGTGGATGAAAGGGCCACTCAGCTTCTGTTAAATTCTGGGATTTTGTGCCCTTCCTTGTTTTTAATGCAGGGACAGGATTTTATTTTATGTTGGAATACTGCAAAAATTATTAATTCCATGCTATTTTTAGCATTATTAATTCCATTTTGCCAGAACTCAACAAATTACATTTCCCAAACCTACAGAAAAAGGATGCAGGCACATTTTGGCATGAGATGTTGTTTGTCAGATCTATGGCTATTTTTTTTCGTTTAGAACTAGATATGCAAAACAAATTCCAGAACTAAAATGATCCTGACCATCTTTGCATTCATCATTTATTTTCCTTATCTTAAATCTAACAAGTTCCAGCAATGAATGATTAAGATCTCATCATGTTTTCTATTCAAGAGCAGCAGAGAAATGTCTGTTCTTTTTCACGTAGCAAAGACCATGGCTGGCACACCCAGTCCTGATTTTTTTTTTCAAGGGGAATATAATTCTTCTCCTTGCCAAGTGGGAGTATTTTCTTTTGCACCATGCCAGAAGGGATAGAAAACTTCTTCCATGTGAAAATGTCTTTCTCCTCTCACTGCCATTTGCACATGAGTGTGGCTTGTCATTTCTCAAGGGGAACAGCCACACCATTTCAACTCTCTTGATTGAACAGCACTTTCCCTACTGAGCATGCAATTGTTGGAAATCATTTTACAAGCAGAAAATTTCATACTGTTCTCCCCTTGTAGTTTGCTTCATCAATCTGTTGCCTTTTTTCTACTTAAAAAGCAAGTTTTTTCAGTCTACGAAGCTATTTTGTTTAATGTCTGCACATTGCTTGACACGAAAGAGTTCAGGTTGCAGAAATCTGTATGGCACGGGCATACAGATGGGCAGGTCAGATAGTGGCTGTTCCTGCATCTTGTCATGTCAGCTTTCATTAGCAGCTTGTGTGATGCAGTCCTACTCAGAGTTCGTCACAGTTTCCAAAAAACATGAGCACAGGAGGGTTGTAAGCTTTCTCAAAGACAGGACCAGAGCTCAAAATGATCCCAAGAAACAGGTGAGGTCATTTGAAATCAACATGAAAAATTATGGAAAGAGAACTGCAAAGGACTACAGTTAAAGAAGCAAAATGAAATGCACAAGCTTGAAACATATAAAAACTGGTTGGTCATCTATGTAATGATAAAGGATCTGGAGTTATAGAGGTTTGAAATTAAACATGTGATGTTTTTAAATGCTAGATTTCTTATTTTTCTACAACAAGTAGCCAACTCAGCATGTCTTAGGATCATATAACTGCAGCTAGCAAGGAGTAGCTCGCACACTGTGATTGCACACCTTCATTTACTTTGCAGTGGCACACTTGCTCCTACCTCTAATCCCATGGTATATATATTTCAAAAAAGGGGCAAGGGAAGGGCAAGTGCTCTTGAAATACACTTGCCCAGAGAACCTGTGGATGCCCATCCCTGGCAGTGTTTAAGGCCAGGTTGCGTGGGGCTTTGAACAAACTGGTCTCGTCAAATTGTCCCTGTCGATAGCAAGTGGTTGGAACGAGGTGATCTTTAAAGTCCCCTCCAACCCAACCCATTCTGTGATTCTTTGATGCTCTATTAGAACAAGTAATATTGAGTGATATCAGTTAGTCTTATTTTTTGAAGTTGTTAATAGAATTTGTTTCTTTCAGTGTGCTGAACTGAGAGCTCTGACACAGAAGTTCCTAAGTGTAAATAAATACCCGAAAATCCAATATCTTATTGCTAAGGTTTATCCCTTACTAACCACAGAAACTGTAGTTTTCAAATATATTTTAAAATGTATCAATCAGGAAAAATTAAATCCTCTGACAGATCAAAGGATCACAATTCTGACATAGAATTTAGAATACACCGATTTTTATTTCTAGACCTTTTCCTCATCACATGAGCAGCATTCTCATGAAGGAAACACTGAGCACTAGACTATGTCAAAGTCTTCCCTCTTGTCCTACCTTACATGCACAAATTGTTTTCCTTCCCCTATGGAAACCTACCATTTCTTGGAGCAGAATATATTTTTGCAAAAGGAAGTGTCGTAGCCTAGTTGCGGTGCAGCTCCACTTGGTTCATTCCAAGGCACATCATGCTTCATCCCTGTCCTCACCAGCATGTTGCATACTGGTTCTGCTTTCAGAGAAGGTTTCTAGGAGAGCCCTTGGTAGCACAGCCTGGATACTGGAGGCCCCCAGGCACTTCCCAGCTCAGAGGCAGGACTGTCTCCTCCCGCTACCCACCACTCACCACGGGATGCACGCTCTCTCTGCCTCGAGGACCCTCCTTGCTGCAGAACCAGCTGCAATGCTTCACAGGGGTGTGAGGGATGACGTATTCCAGAAGCCTTGTGCCACCAGGAATGACACTGCTGAATGGATCTACGTCACAGCCATGCCTTCACTCACTGATAGCTGTGAACCACTTTACCGGTCTCCCTTTAGACAGACTCTTTTCATTGTTTAAGGCCCAAATGAAGGAGTTGTCAAATTTTTTACTGATGACATACTCCTATCTGTTCTCAGAAACTCTCAGATAAATCTAGGCATATGTGTAATAATAATAGAGCAGACACTGAAACTCTTGCCTCCTCTGAGCAGCACAGTGTAGCTACACAGCACGGCAGCGTACTACAGGGACACGGCTCTGAGCTTACTCATTTGAATCTCTGTATCCCACAGAAGAAGGGAAAGACAAATGCAAGCGGAAACTAATTCCAACGAGTCAAAGCTACACAAGAGAGTTCATTACTTATGGAAAGGTCCTGTTACATTATGCCCGTCAGTATGGCAGAGGACATTTCCTGAGAGACTGTCTGTTCTTCAGACTCCTGTGAAAAGATATCACTGTTTATGATGACTGGAATGAAGAATCGAAAAGTAGATTGTTGGACATATTGGGCATAATGGATCAGGCACAATTCTAAGGGTGTGAACATGTTCATGGTATTCAAGGAGATAGGACAAGATAATACCGACAACAGATAATATGCATCAGATGATATTCACTGCAAGGAAACTGAACACAAACACTCAATGCCTCCAATTTCTTTTGTGAATTGGAGATCATTTTGCTTTCTGCTCCCTGTAGCATCCATTTCCTAGGAAACGTAGCTCCTTAAGACTCTCAGGGGTCTTAAAGGCTCCAAAGCAGCACTCTGGCTTTCAAAGGCCAAAGTAAAGGATTAATATATAGGCACAACCTATGTTCTGGTTTCATCCCTCTGCTACTCGTCACATGGCTGTTTTAGGAATCATTTACTCTGTATCACTTTCTGGATCAAAAACCCAATTATTTTAGAAAAGAACTAGAGTCTCTTTTGTGAGCACCTTCACAAGCAACGGAACACTTTAGTGTGGTGAAAGCCAAAATGTTTAGCATGAGCCCTTTTCAAGAATCTGCTCTCCTGAGACTGCAAAGAAGAGATGAAAAATAAAAAAACAATGTTAACAAACTTATCTGAACCGTAAACATACTTGTTTACTCCAGTCACTTTCAGCCAGAAATGTATCTGGTAATGCAGCAAACCCCAAATTTTCGTGATACCAAGGAATCCCAAATGCAAACTGTCTGTGCCAAGGACAGGCTGTGCAATCCTGGGTGTCTCTCTGGCCCTCTCAGCCTCATTTTCCTTGTCTGTGAAATGAAAGCAGTGATCACAGTTTTGTAATGTGAGTAGGATTACTTAAAATATTGCTCATGTAAGACTGAAAGTTCCTAACTACCATCACTAATTCATGGTTCATTGTTCTTGTTCACTTTTGGAAACTTTACCTAGAGCTTTTGCAATACAGTAGATGGCCAGGAGAGTTAATAAGCAAATATGCCTGAGAACAAAAAGAATGTGTGTAGGCAAGAGAAAAAAGAAGTTGGAAGTGTAAGAAGGGCAACTTCAAGGACAGGTAACAGAGCAAGATGTACAGATAATACAACTCAATTTTTATGTAAAAATGTAAATCATGAACAGAAAATAGAGAGAGGAAACTCTTTGCCTCAGATTTCCAAGCAATTTTGAAATTAATATTTCTGCCAGACTTACAGGCCTTACCTTACAAACAGGTATTTGTTTTCAATAGCTCTAAGAAGAGTTTTCTAAGTAAAAATGACAGAAATAACATATGGAGTATACAATTAGAGAATGCAGTTTAACATTTCTGAATATGGATGCAGCCTAGGAGCATCTGAAAACACAGCAGGATGCGACAACAATCTCATATGATGCTGCTGACCAGTCATCTCTTGAATTTCCAAGAAGTGAACAGTATTTTCAGGAAACTCTAATTAATCAGAGGGAGAAGAGAAGAGGCATAAAAGAGCAATCTAATTGAGAGCCAGAATTCTCTGTTATCCATTAATCATTACAGGAAGTTCTGATTCACCTCTTAACTTCTTAATGTGAACTGAGTACTTGAAAACATGAACCTATGTTGTGCTCAGTTTGGACCTCTTCTAAAAACCTGGTGGAAACTGCATTATATTTTAACATTGCCAAATGATTTCTGGTAAAGGATGAAGCAGTTGCTTTTCCTCTAATTTTGTAGTGATGGATCACTTGTAGATAATGCATAACCACCAGCTTTTTACACTAGGTTCATTTTTGAAGAAAGCTGAATTCACAGGTGTTCCATGTTGGAAAAACAAATACAGAAACAATGAAATATAAGTTGATAAAAAAAAAGTTATTAACATTTTATAACATGTAAGTCCTTATTTTTCTTAAAATAAATATTAGGGAGCTTCCTTTTCCAGTTTCTCTTCCTGCCCCTCCACATTAAAGTTCCAGCAAATTAATTGGGATGATTCCCTTGTGATAAATAATGTCATATCAGAGTTACAGTCTCACCAAAGAAGTTCTTGCTTGCTCAGGTCATAGAATCAAAGAGTGCTTTGGGCTGGAAGGGACCTTAAAGATCATCTCATTCCAATGCCATGGGCATCCCTTTGCTCCAGCTTGTGGACTGCCCCACGCAGCTTGGTGCCATCAGCAAACCTGATGAGGGTCCCCTCGATCCCACGGACCGTGTTGCCAACAAAGCCTTGTTAAACAGAGCTGGTGCCAGTACTGACCCCTCAGGACAGCACTCGTCACTGCTCCCCACTTGGACATCAAGCCTTTGACAGCAGCTCTTTCAGTACGACCCTCCAGCCAATTTCTTATCCACCCGTGAGTCACCTGTCAAATGTATGTCTCTCTAATTTAGAGAAAATGATGTCTCACAAGATAATGTCAAATGGTTTGGACAAGTCCTGGCAGGTGGTACAGATTAGAAATAGCAAAGATGGCAATGTGAAACTAGTAGCCAAAGTACTTGAACTAACATTTTTCTTACAGATTCAGTGGGAGAAAGTCCCACTTTGCATTATGGAGAGCAATTGCTTGTCTCTCTGATGAGCTCCACAAGTACCAGACAACTCAGGTGCTACTACTGTGTCTGATAATTTTGCTGCTAAAATGAACATCCATATTTACTCATGACATATACAGCTCAGAAAAGAAGGTGTGTTACAATACAATATACAACTTCCTGACTACTCCATTTCTGAGACAAGACTGAGTACACAGACTGCAATACATGACAGGTGAGTAAAATTTTTACATTTCTTATGAGTGTGTGGGAGTGGGAGAAAACTTCAGATTAATCAGCCTGTTAATAACAAAATGTCTTTTAAGATAGATTAATTTATAGATGCTGCTGTGGTATAAAAATGCCTTGAAAACATTTTTTCCTAAGATGAAGAAAAATGCTCATGTCACTAGGCCTTGAAGTGGTGAAAGCCATTAATTTTCTTTGAATTCACAATAACAGTTTTGTGTCTGGGAAAACACAATAAAGACGCTCTCACACCTGGTAGGTTCAGCAGAAAGGAGGGAAAAGAGCAACTTTATTTACATATGTCACATCTTATAGAATTCTCAACTCCACAAGGGATTGGAGAACATGTTACTTCCTTCTCAATCTCACTGGAGAAAAAAGATGCTCATCAAAGTTTCTCTTATCACAAAAACAGAAAATACAGTTAAGTAAACATGGGCTATTATTTACATAAAACTGCGTGAGAAAGAATTCCAACTCCAAGGTTAAAACAGAAGGCTTAGCAAAAACCCAGGGCAACAGAGTTTAGCTGCAGGTATATGTAAAATACAAAAAGGGATTTTAAGGCTTCAGCTAATTGCCAGTAGCAAGAGACCAGCAGGTTGGAAACTCAGGCAAGGTCAGTGGTGTCTGAAGGAGAGCATGGCAAGTTCATGGTATAGAAACGTGGGCCCTTCTACCATAGATTAAAGCCGTCATCAGGGCAAGATGGAAAACATAAAGTGAATCTGCAACTGGTAAAGAGATTAAAGGAAAGAAGCCTTTATATTCCAGTGCTGCATGCAGCACTGACTCTGATTGTTTTTAAAATAATCTGTAAAATTGTCCATCGTGCAGCAAAGGAAAATAAGTTAACTGATTCTTGTCCACTGTTACCACAATCTGCTTTGCTTTGCTATGCTTTGCTTTGCATTGTTTTGCTGTGAATGGGTAGCACAAACATTAGTTACTGTGAATAAATAAAGCAATTGTATCCAGAAACATTGCTCTTTTTAGCACTACCCTTTCAGTTTTAACTCAGAATAGTCCTATGACCTGTTTTCTCCATGGACCCACCCAACTTGCCACCTGATTGAGCCTGCAAGAGAGCTGGATCCATGGGAATAACATCCCACAGAGAATAACATCCCATCTAAAGGACCAGGTGGCCCGGCTCCTTGTAGAACAATGTTCCTACTCTTCTCTACTAAACACTCCCTCATCCTGTGCCGAAAGACTGTGGGTCTGAAAGCCCCAGTGCTGTTTTTGAGGGGTGTGTGTAACTTCTAGATGAAGCTGTTGAGTTTTATCCGTTTGAAGCGCTGCTCAAGGCTAAGCCAGTCTTGTGGCCTGTGTCAGAGTTGTGTATAGCAAATTAGGTGTAGGTTATTTTTGCTTCTGCTGCTGATCTTGTAGGCCTTTGCACAGTATACTAGTCTAATAATAAAAAGCTGCACCACAGAAAAATCAGCTGGTTATATTGTTAGAGCTCAAGCAATGGATATCTGCTCCATGCAGGCTCAGTGCGGGAAGCTCCAGGCCTGTGTTTTGTTCAGAGTCAAACCTCCTCTTTAGATCATTTACCTTCTTCAGAAGGATAAGTCCTCTGCTGACTATTCTTCGTGGGCTAAAGTCAACCCATTTCAACTGTTTTCACATGAGGGAGGCTTTCCATTCATCCCACTGTAGATATTCTCCAGAGCTACTTTCTTTATCAGACCTTTATCTCCCAAATCACATTCAAGTGTCATTCCACAGCTGGTTTCTCTGGTCTTTTACTAGAAGAAGAAGGCCAGAAAGCAGCACCTCATATCAGTAAATGCTTATAAACAATCTCAGCATGGAGAGTTGGAGTTATTACATGATGTACTGGTAACAATATGTTCATTAGCCTGGGAAGATTAAGCTGTTTTTCTGACTCCTAAGGGCAGTCCTGGGGAGTTGTAGAGCCCATGACAACACAGAAACAAAACAGCTGAAGGGGAAACTTGGACTAACTGATGTTATTCAGGACAAAACTGAGAAAATCACCATGTAGTGATAATTTTCCACTGTAAAACTTTTCTGCAAGGGCAGGGAGCTATAGGCTCCACAATTCCAGATTCTCTTTCCCCCACCCTATAAATTAATTAAATTAATCTTGGTCTTGTTCAAGTGGAAAGAAACATGTTACTCAAAGGGGAAGATGTGCATGGAAAGAAGATAAAATCTGTAGACTCCTGATATTTTGATCTCTGGACCCATGTTTTGTTTTGTTTTCCAAGTCTGGGGGTTTGGGAAGAAACAAGGTTTTAAGTTGAAACAAACAAACTTGTTTTCAGGATGTTTCCTAAGCTTGACAACATAACATTTCTAGATCAAATATGCAAAGTAAAAAAAATCTCAAATTTGCTAAAATCTCTACCATCAGGAAACCACTGTGTTCCAACACAGAAATGATCACATTTGCAAAGGCACAAATGTAAAGTATTTTATTATTACTACTTGAAATTAATAATGATGCATATCTTCCAAGGACTTTTAACCTAAGTTCAACCAAATTCTGTTTTAAGAAATCTGTTTTAAGAAATGCCATAGTTACTTACGTGCTAACAGTATAGACATTAAAAATGATGTAAAGATTGTGCTGAAGGTATGAGGAATGGCCACATCAAGGATTTTTAAACTTGGCACTCAATCTACTCTAAATGTACTAGCAGAACTTCTTTTTTTTTAATGCAATCAATAGAATTGATCCCTAAACATCCTTAAGTTTGGCACTGTCATTGGCGTCACTGGTTCATGGAACTTGTCAGAGCACCTAATTAGTGAGTGTTCAATACACATTTCAGGCACATCAATTTTTCCTGGAAAGGTACATGTGTCAGAGATGTTGAAACTCATGAAGATGAGCAACTGCCTGCTACTGTGGAGATGCATAAGGTTTCCAACCTGCCTTTTCCTGCATTATCTAGGGAAAACTCTATAAAACATCATTTGTTCTGCAGTTTGTGTGTTTGCAATTAACTTAATTCCTGAATTTAGTCTTACCTTAGGTACAGTATGACATTATTTCTGTTCATCAAGTGCTAATACAATATATCCTTACTGAAATGTCCTTTCTTTTGGTAATGAAATGTAAAGCACTGAAGAGCCTCTCACTGCAAGGATGCATTTATATTGAATAATTCTTTTCATGGAAATCCAATTATTATTGGTCCTTTCAGTAGACAGCCTAGCATGTTATTTGGTTAGAGAAACGAACCTTTTTAACTCACTGAGTTTCACAGAATTGCGATTCAAAAAAACATTCTTCGGTAATGGTAAATTTTACCCTTACACTTCTTTAATTTGTCTAACTCTAAATCCTGTGCTGCAATTAAGAAACTGAAAAACAACAGAATGACAGGAGATGATCAAATAAAGAAACAATGCCTAAAATACAACTTGACTGTACCACCTCAATTAAGTGTAGAAGGAAAAACCCCCACACCATGGAAAATATCAAATCATTGTTAAAATATCCAGAGAAGGCACACCTCACTGACCCGTGCAAATGGGGAGAAATCACACTGACGATTATTACTGGGCACGTCTTACCAGCATGACACCGAGCAGTGGGAGAGCTGGGACACCAAGCAGGCTGGGAGGTGCAAAGCAGCCCCAGAGCAGCCTTTACACTGAGGCAAACCTGGGCAGCATTCTTCTGCTGCTGGTTAGTGTTATTTCTAGCAATGAAACCAATAAAAAATAGTGTTGCCAGCAATATCTATATTTCACCAAGAAGGCCTGTATTTTACCAGGGAATTTCTGCTACCCAGCACTATCCTGGAAATGCTAGAAGGATATCAACAGAGCAAAAATAGCAAGCAAGGCAGAGTTTAAAATTAATTAAGACGAGAAAACCAAACAAGAATCCCTTGATGTCCAGCTGCAATACTAGAGAAAAAAATCACAGGTATAAGCCAAGGCTGAAGGAAATGACATTAAGTATTTGACAAGTTTCCACCACATGCACTAAACCTAATGACAAGCAGAAATCAAAGTAAATGCAGTGCTAGAATAAAAGTGAGAATTTTCTTTCCAAATACATCTTGGAGATTCAATTGCAGGGGCTGGAGTTCTGCCAGAGCATTGGGCAGGAAACCAGGTGTCTCATAAAACCACTTTCTCCAAAAGTCCTGGACAGCAGCCAGTAAGCCTCTGTTATCACTGAGGAGAGAGAAATCTTACTCATACACACCAGACTCTAAAAAAACTGTTACGAATATTTAGACTCTGCATGTGTGGTAAGTACCCAGGTACTGCTGTGCATACAAACCCAGACAGCAGAGACCTGGATGAGTGAGCAAAAGGAGGTAGAAGGAGTTCCTTTTCCCCATTTTTGTGTCTTTATGCTTTAAGGTACTTCACAAATCTGGAAGCTGTAGACTTTTAAGCACTTAGCCACCTGGCCTTGGACTTCAAAGCGTGCTACTCCTGACCCATCAATGTTTATTTCCTTAACTCTTGCTAATGATAGCCTATATTTCAGGTAAAGACACTGGAAATGGAAGGCACATTTGATGTTGTTACAGGAAAGAACCAGTGTGTATCTAAATAGAAGTACTAGCACATCTTCTTCTTAGATCCTGCCTTTAACTGACGGAATCACTTTTCACTATAAAAACTCAGTGTTCCAGGTGACATTACATCAAATATTCCTTTCCTGTTTCAGCGGGGTGTTGCAATAACTACATCCCAAAAGGTCTGTATAGATTTGGCAAAACTGACATGGCACATGGCAGTGTGGGTGCACGCAACATTTTTGGGTTAAGAATTTTATATTGTGCACAACTTGGAACATGCTGGACAAGAGCAAGGCTCACTTATCATCCATTGGGTGGAGAAATGAGGTAAAGGTGAGTTAAAAGAAACCTAAGTGTGAATCTGTGGGAAACTCAGTTAAAAAGGTTTTCATTTACCATAGAAGTGAGTTTGTTCTAAAGGGTGACATTTAGCTTTTAAGTGCAGAGAGAATTTGCACTAATGACAATGGATGCAGCCATTCCTGGATCTGTGGCTTTCTAAAGGAAAGGACAACGCTCATCCAAAACAGTTTGAGAACTCACTCTAACTCATAAAATAAAAGGTGGTTTTCAGATGTTACCTTTAACACAAAATTCTGTAATGCTGCAAGTCCTGTAAGGTACCTGAACTGCCTCTGTGTCCTGGAGCTCCCTGGCTCAGTAGAGAATGGTATGTTTTCATTTGAGTTAGCTAAAAAGATGTTACGGCCTGAGGCTGCTTTGAAGGTTAGATTAATTTCCACCTATGTTCTTTCATCTCTGAAACTCCAGATTAGAGATATCTCAAAACAATTTCCTTCACAAAGGTAGCTTTTTGCTCTTGATTTTTTTGTAAGCTCATATATTACAGATTTATCTTATTTAACTATATGTGTTTTCTCACTTCCTAGAACTTTCAGTCTGACAAGCAACTTGGCTCCACGAGCTGTTTAAAAATCCTGCAGTCTGCTTGGAAGAGAAGTTTCCAAGCACCTTACAGGCAGGTTTAGGCAGGCTGTCCTGGAGCTGCGCTAAATCACCCATGTCAGCATAGACATTACCTTTAGGTTACCTGGTTGTGTTCATTTAATAAATGATGACCAAAAAAACCCCTCAGACAACACTTCCACTAGTCCCTTACACACTGACTCTTGACTCACCAAGCCACATCACTATATGGTCTCTGCTGAGCAGTCTCTGCATTCTCGTGCAGAGCATTCAACAAAGCCATCAGCCTTTCCCAGTTCAAACAGCTCCTTAGGAAAGGCGTAATGAAATTAATACCACAGACTCCAGCTTTCTCAGAGCTCTTAGAAAAGGTGTTTCGTAAGAGCTAAGAGAGATCGAGATGAGAGGCAATTGCGTGCATCGCTCTCACTATCTGGTACAAAGGGATCACAACACGAGTCTTTCTGCACTCTCTGTGTCTCTGCTGCCATGAGCTCACTCCCACTGCTCTGCTCTGGCATGGCACTCCCAGAAATGCCCCCTCATCCGGCCAGACAAGGACAGCTATATAACACTCACTGAGCAACTTGGATGAAACAAAAAGGTGCGCCCATGTACAGCAGATTCTTTTTGATAGATCCACACCACTCCCTCCTTGGCCTATTCTGGGTGTCCATCCCCAATCCCCCATATGGACACTCAGGCACAAAGCAAACACTCAAGGACAAATTTTGGGTTCTTCAACTTGAGTGAAAAAAGGCCATTAAAATTACCAAATGGCTTTTCTATGTATGCATGTCATCAGTTCTGCCCCTCAACTGTCATACCCCTGACACATCTTTGACAGACAAAAATATTTGATTTCTCCCATGGTCCACAGCCAAGAAAGAGATCTGTGAATGGAATGTGACACTTAAACTGGGGAGGTTTTACATTAGATACTGGAAAAAATTTCTCTGTGGGAAGGATTGTCAATTTTTGGAGCAGGCTGCTTAGAGAAGTGGTAGAGTCACCACTCCCGGAAGTCTTAAAAAACCATGGGTATAGCACCTGAGGACATGGTTTAAAGGTGAACACGGCTCTGGTACTAAGTGGATAATTGGGCTTGATAATCTTAAAAATCTTTTCCAGCCTTAATGATTCTGTGATTCTATGATCCTCCAAGATCCTTGACATTTTGTGCAGATATCAGCATCAGATGAGAGAACCTAGTGACCCAATGGACTTTCACAGGCAAGATTTTCTTCTTCCAGTGGGTGTAAAATATGTATGGGACAGCCTTTAAAATGAACAGAATCTCATCACTTTGAAAAGAGAGTTTTGGCTTCATGCTAGAGGCAGGGTGGATTGAGTTGCAGCATCTGGATTCTTAGGAGTTGTTTGGTGCCAGAAGAACAAAGATGAACTACACTGCAAGTGTTTATTGGTTCTTGCAGCCTGGAGCCTGTGATACAGCAGGGATTTATTTTTCATTTCTTAGTTCAGCTGCAGCTGATTCATACAACCATGTTACTTCCCTCAGCTTGTTGCAAAGGAACGAGCAATTCCAGTGAAGTCAATGATTCCATGCAGATTCATTCCTGAAAAGGCAAATTAATCTCTCCCAATTTTCTTTATGTATTCCCTATGGTGTACAAAACTGAGTGATGTCAATGATCAAAATCTTTAAAGAAGAGACTGAAAATCAGGCTAAAAACAGGACAGTCTGACACTAGTGCAGGTGTGCAACCCTTCAGTGGCCAAGAGTCAATTCACACAGCTGCCACAAGTGCCTCACAAGCTGAGTGACACCTGGGCTGCCAGCACTGCTACAGACCCAGCCTGAGACACTCAGGACAGAGACAGGAGTTTCTGCACATTGCAGATTCTCTTCTTGCTTGTGATCATAACAGAAGTTAACAACATGAATTGCATACAGTGGAACTTGATGTGGTTGAAAATTGCTGTGCCCCATGTGCTCTCAGGGTACCCCCGGAGTCGAAGCCATATGCAGAGGTACTTGAGAAATAAACATCTTCCTGCAAAAGCTTTCTTCTCCAGACCTCAGTCAGCACCTACAGAGAATAAAGTTGCTTTTCCATCTGGTCACTTCACAATAAAAAAAATACAAACACTGCATTTCTACCATATTGCACAGTCTTATCAGATAGCTCTTATGTAAACCAGTAGGAGTTTGACAATCGTACAATAGTCACCGAGGTACAGGAAAACTGGCTATATGGAAAAGGTCTAAACATGACTCCTTAAACACTATTGAAACAGTATGTGTAACCCTTTCCTATTAATTCAGGTAGTAATGAGTGAAAGTAAAATAGTTAATAGTTAAATAAAATAGTTAGTAAATATTTAGTAAATAGTTAATAAATGTCAATGAAATTTTGTAACAGCAGAAACCACAAGTCTCATTTCACTTTTGCATATATTTTGCAAGAAGCTGACTAGAATTACTCCTAATTTACAGTTGAAATGAGGATCAGAGCTAGCAATATCACAATCTGGTACAAAGAGTTTGCAGAAAAGCTTATTTTAGTGATAAACTTCTCAGACGCAGGAGGTGATAAAAATAATTTCAGTTATGTGTCTCTCCATCTTAGGAAAGACACATCCTTTGTCTCTACAGACTCTTACTTTTCTTTTATTCATTTGTTGTACTTCAGCTCTCTTAATTAAATCCCTTAGACACACCACGGAACTTTTCTGCAGCTCTCTTAACAATAGGGTATTTATGATTGTTAACATTCAGATTTTTTTATTAAGTAGTTATTTAATTTTCATTGAAGTAAATGGCACAATTCCACAGTGAGTATCATCATTCCCAAATTGATGTTCTGATGCCATTTTCTATTTTTAAATGTTAAATGGAAATGTTTTGTATACCTCAAGTATAAAAGCAATACCCTCTTATCTAAGTTTACCTTAATTTAGCAGTGAAACTGCTGAAAAGCAAACACCATCTCTACTCATGCTGGGTCCTTTTCAACAATGTCTACCAAAAATAAATTAAATTACCTCTTCCCTCTCACTTTCCATTCAGTATGATGTAGTGTCATTATTTCAACCTACACAAAGATTTTTAGTCATCGTCTAAGATACAACTTTGGTAACTGCTGAGGCAATTCCTGTACTCCTAAAATGTCTGTCTTGCTGTGGTCAGCTTTTCATTTCTGTGAACCACCAGAAACATGGACAAGGATTTTGGGTCTGGGACTGTCAGGCCTCACCTCGTGACACATAAACCTGAGCACCAAGGTGCTGATGTGGCCTGCACACCTGGATGGGCAGAGAGTCCAGGTGCTCTGCCTTCAGCAGGGGTGTTTTACCCACTCTCATGAGCAGCATAGGGTCACCTACAGACTGTGAATTGCAACAGAGCAATTGTTGGGTTGTGAATTTCCAGAGCACTCAAGACATCACCATCACTGCAGGACTGTATGGGTTAAACAGCTCCTCACATCCCTTCACTTGTTTTCTTCCAGTGAAGTGGTTTCCTTTTGGTTTGTGCAGTTTATATGTTGGCTTTCCAATGTCTTTGGGAAGGAGAATGTACAGACTGGGAATATTGCTTCAACTGCTCTAGTTTATGGTTTCATTCAAGCTGACTAGATTTGGATTACCAGTTAGTCAGACAAATTAAACTCCAAGGCTTTGACTCAGACCTGCCCTCAACTGAAGAGGTCACAAAGCATCAAGTGAAAATATCATGGTCATAACACAGGATACCTCTTGGGAAGGTACACAGGAAGAAAGTCCTGGTTTAGATGGTTCTACGGCAGGATATCCAGCATATTTTTATCTCCTTCCACCCTAATAAGGTAATAAAATATTTTAACTTCTCCAGACATTATGTCAGCAACCACCTTCAAACAATACTTTGGATACAGAGTGGGGATGGGGAGCCTCAGAAAAACTGTAAGTGCCAACTCATATTTTATTAGGGAAAGAGAAATATTGCTCATATTGAAGTGTTGAACTATTTAAACTACCATCAGGTACCGGAGATTGTGTTTTCCTTAACTGGGTCACAGCACGATCTGTCAGTCACTTGTAAAACCTAAATGTGTTGCAAATGATGACCTGGTTGTACTGCTCAACAGGCATAAATAATTCTCCTAAGCCATTTCATAACAGACCACGTACTGCCTTAACAGAAATCACCCCTCTGAGAAACTGATCGTTTCCGTCTGCTCTCATTTCCCCCAGTGACCTAGTTTTGGAGTAGAACAGCACTTTTCCAAACCATGCTGAGTTTTTTGAACTAGCAATATAAGTCCTTCTCAAGACATCAGCAGAAACTGCAAGACAGCATGTGAGATGGGCTGTGCCAGAGCAGGAGGCAGTATCCCACCTGACATGCCTGGTTCTGGTGCCAGCCCACCCAGCAGATGCGTTTCACCAGCTGTGGCAGCCACCCCACAAACTCACCCTGGGGAAGGTGATTTTGCTTTCCAAGCATGCAGAGCCCACCCCTCCCACCCCCAGAAAATAGAAGCACAAAAGGTCTGCTAGAGAGTGGTTCTGGACTCCGCAGACTCTGCAGACTCTGCAGACTCTGAAGTTGCACCAAGAATGGCTTTCAGAATGGAGTGCTGAAGATGCTGTAATACCAACTAAGGGAGAGCCATAAAATAACCCACTTATAAACAATGACCATTGTGAGTTCGAAACGCGGGGTCACCACTTGTGTCTGTGGAGACACAATAAAGAGGCTTTTACACCTGCCAGGTTCAGCAGAAAAGAGGATATGACGTCGATTTATTGACATTATCTTATTCTTATACACATTCCAATACTACAAGGGATTGGAGAGCATGTCACTTCCTTCTCCATGTCACTGGAGAAGAAAGGTGCTCATTAAAATGGTCTTATTACAAAAGGAATGAAAAACAGAAGATACTGTTAAGTAAACATCGGCTACTATTTACACAAAACTATGAGAAAAAATCTAACTCCAAGGTTAAAAACAAAAGGCTTAAAGAAAACAAGGCAACAGACCATGAAACCCTTACAAGAGCAGGAAAATCTCTTGACTGTGTGGCAGACCTTCATTTCATGTGAGGTGGTGGCATTCCACTGGTTTGAGAGATGCTTTACCAGTTATGCAAGGTGTAGGTGTGGCCTCATGCATCTGCAGCAGTTCTTTTTCTGTCCCCCCTCAATGCTGGTGGTATATAGCATGGAAATTGAAATAGAAAACAAGAAGTAAATGTTCCTCTTGAAAAAATTTCATGGTTACCAGTAAATAGCATTAGTCCCCTAGTTTTCTGAACAATTCACCAATCTCTTTACACTGTTTTTCACGAAGGTGTTTACGATTTTACACACATTTCTGAGTTGGAAACCCTATCCATTACCCATATGCCAAGCACCAGACTGCAGCAGCTGGTTGGAAAACAGTTTAATCTCTTTTAGACAGCTTAAAATCCATGGCTTATAATTGTATAAAGGTAGAGCCAGGCTAGACATCATCAAAATGTTAACTTCAAGGCAAAAGGGATGTCAGATGCCATCAAGAACTCCTCAAGTTTCCAGGACACACTCCAAGGAAATCACTAGTTTGTTTGATGTCATTCCATACCAGAGCATATTGGCACTAGGAGACTTCACGTGGAATGTGGGGCCCCTCCAAAGCTCTTCCTGGAAAAGGCTGTGCTGCTTCTCAAGCTGATAAGAATATTGTACGACATGTGCAGTGATTAATGGATTGATCACAAAAAGTCAATGCGGTCTGCCAGGAGAGAGCCAGAGACCACACAAAGACAGAAGGAGGACTGCTGCTGTTGCAGGAGGCCCAGACTGAAGGGTTGAATTACCATCAAAACACTTGTTCCTTGGGCTGCTAAAGTAATTACTTCATTTCAAAAGCAGTGTCCACAGTGGAACTGACCTTTATCATATGTATTTTCTCTATTTGTTACAGGCCATACTCAGCCTGATAAGGAGTCTATGCTATCTTCTCCTGTTGGTGGCACCTATTGGCAGCAGCTTCAGAAGGTTATGCAAGAATTACCACAGCCTGTAGTCTGATAACACATTCCTTATAGGAAAACTTTTCACCATCAAGCACCTTACAGCATTTATTTGTGAGTAAGTTGTGTGTGTGTGTGTTTCCATTCTTCTTGTCCAAACTTTCTCTCCCATCTATCCAAAATTAAACAGATAAAATACTTTTTTTTCCTCATCTTTGAATCCACAGATTCTCGCTTTGTCTCCTTTCCCCTTGCAGAAATCTAAAATTTTACATACTGTAATTCTCCTATTCCCTGTTACAATATTTCATGTTGTACCAGTATTTCATGCTGTTATTAAAGGCAACTAAATTTTCTAGTAGCACAACTGCATGCCAATAGCTCTAAGATTTTGAGACATAAGGAAGTTCTGTGGCCAGGAATGGAAGGAGAAAATTAAAATCTTGAAAAGTTCATGAACACATAATGTGGAAAATAGACCAAACTAGAGCAACTCAAAATAAAATTAATATCCTAATTATTTCTTTTATTCACAAAACAGGTTTTATTTTTGACATTTGAACTTTTAATTATGTCTTAAGAAAATTTTCAAAATAGGTCATCTATAAAGTGTAAAAACCATACTCTTTAAAAGACTTTTAACAAATAAAACCTCCAAAAGACAACAAACAATCAAAACTGAACACTTAAAAAAATCCCACAAAAATAAACATAAAACTAACCAGCCAACCAGACAAACAAACAAAAAAACCCCAACAAAACAATCCAAACCAAAAATCCCCCCCCAAAACAAGCAAAAAAACCAAAGACAAGAACAAACTCTTCAAAACAACAACCCCAAAGCCCATTTTAAAAACACAGATCATCATAACAAATCTGTCCATGAAAGTAATTTTATTTTCCTAAAAGGGCCCTCTCTAGTAATAGGAAAAAAGTCCGGAGTTCTCTTTTCCATGTTTACCAGACTTGGCTCTCCCTCCTCCAGCTTGGCAAGATACTAATGGCTTCAGAAACACTTAGCCTTTCCTGTTTACAAATGTTACAGCTATCATTTTATCTATCCTTTTAGGGCTTTCCAAGCCACTATGGCTTAACCTTGCCCAGACGGATGATGCCGACTCTGTTGAAACTTGTCCTCCATCCCTGTCTTATGACTTGCCTGTAGTTGCTATGGCTGATATTTAGGCTGGAAGCTCTTTGCTGAGCCTGCCTGCCTGGGATCAACCCAGCCTGAGTGAAGGGGCTGCACAGGCTTGCTGTGGCCACCACCTCCTCACCCACCTGCCACTGTTGATAGGATACGGCCCACTCTTTTAACAGCCTTTAGTAAAAGTGTGTCTGATGTTGTGTGTAAAGAGTTGATTCTTCCTCTCAGAGCGATAAAATAGCAAAATAATGTTCTTGCAGTTAATAACAAATATAATGTACTTTTGATGATTCCTTGAACTTTTTTGTTATATTCCACCAGATAACTTCCAAACTTATTGTGGAATTGTGATTTCCTTTCCATCTCAAGAATTCACACTTCCTTTTTTCCCCTTTGAAATATCTCTTTCAGGAAACATGTTTCCTATAGCTCCTTTCAGCCTGCATCCAGCCTATTCCTTCCATAGATTTAAGTCCTCCAAGTTATCAATTCCTTCCCTCAACTTCCCTCGAGTACTACAGGAACTATGATGCAAACTAACATTTATAGGAAAAGAGGATATTAACCATGGCAGCACAAAGTTCCCACCATGCCATCTGCTCTTTCAGAGTCCCAAAGCTCTCCGGGGAAATTAACTTCTGAGTGGATTGAGTGCCGATGACTCATGAGACACTTTGGATTTCACAACCCTGACAGCCCAAGCTGCTGGGAAGGGTATGTGTGAACTTGGTTATCTCAGGAAGATGACTTGGAGCTGCAGGAGGGCCAGACCTGGGGCTGGTGCTCAGCCCTGCCATCCCCATGCAGAAGATATTGCACAGCATGACTCAGTCCAACCCTGTCTTCCTACAGTGTGTGCCACTGTTACATCTCCAGCCTCATGTGATCCTGATGCAATTCCAGTTACATCACCCACATCATGTAACAGCTCAGCAAAGTGACTGAAGATAACAGTAAATAGAGCTAAAATAAAAAAATCAGATTTCCATGTTTAAAAAAATCAGATTTCCATTAGCAACTTTTGAGACTAACTTAAAACTTACTAGGGCAACTTTCTTGTGCGAGCCAGGCTATATGATTGCTTTGCAACCGTAAATACACCCAACTATTAACCTCCACACCCACTCACATATTTTTTGGCCTGTGTTCTTTGTTTTTCAGTTTAAATTTATCTGGGGGGAGGTTAGGGAGATGAGTGGTTTAGGATTAACCCCTATGCTGCAGCAGAACTGACTCAGTATTCAGAACTAAACTCTAATGACCTGTCGTGGGAAGTAGATCAGGTTAGGACTCTCTCTAGATTGCAAAGTACTTAATGAAACATCCTTGCAGCATAGATAAATTCTTTTTAAGAATGTGCATATTCTTGTCTGCATAGCCTTTTTTTAGTTTTTAGCTGTAAGCCACAGGACAATAACATAAATGAACCCATTTACATGACTGGACTTTGGACTGGTCTTGAACACAAGATAAACCAGGAAAGGTAAACTTGCTACATGTTTTAAATCCATCTCATAAACACAAGGTCTAGGTGTCCTAGATCAAATATTGAACTCATTTTTCTCATAACAGCAAGGCCACGTTTTTCAAAGCAATTAATTGCACCAATAAATTTGATAGGCTTGGATGAGGGAAGTTGTTCAATGTATGACACCTTAGTCCAAATTCTTCCTCTGTTTGCTGCATCTCATCCTGCAATTGCCCCTAAGATAAATTATCTTGCTTATCTAATATATGTACCTCATTACTACAGCTGGGGTAAAGACAGAAACTTTTCATATGCACTAGACCACATCTACCACACCATCCCTATAACTGCGAGCGATGGAATAGCTTGTAAATAAAACTGTATCCACCTCCAAGGCTTTAAATGTGCTTATTGAGTTGACAGGAAATGCATCTTTAGGATAGCTTTACGTGACAATAGTCTTCGTGGGGCTAATTAGCTGTTCTTTCCACCAGAAATAACAGCTCCCTTGCAAATTTTCTAATTAAATCTGCAGCTGCTTGGAACAGTATTAGCACAGCAAAGACTTCCTCTAAGCAAGCCTACTGGGAGCCTTCCAGTGACCTTACCCTACTTGTCAGCTGAACCAAGGACTACGTAACACATTATGCAATTCAGGAGGAATCCTCGTGGCTGCTCACAAGGAAGGAGAAGCCCTGCTGAGGGTAAGAGTCACGGAGAAAACACCTGAAGTTCTTTGCTGGTTAATAGAACCTTTTCTATACTTTTCCTAAGAAAAAAGAGAGACGCAGGAAAAAAGCCATCAGACTTGGAATGGACAGGAACTTGGCAGTTCTGCACACAGAAGCTATCTGAAGTTTAAGTTCAGAATAGATAAACATGACCCTGCTCACTCTGATCTCCCAGTTCCTCAGCAAGGGCTAGAGGTGAGGGGAGCTGTTTCAGGTGGAGCATGTCTTGGAAAAACAGGCTGAGTCTGTCTCAACATTTTGTCCTCTAATAGAGAAAAAAAAAATCTATGTATATGTCTTAGCCTAGTGCAAACTTTCATGAGTAGCACAGCCAAATCTGTATAAATCAGATAAGATAAGCAACCAATCTAGTTCCAGAAGTGATGCTCTGAAAGCCTATGAAAGATTGACCCCTGCTTTTATCGAGCACTGTTAATCACTAGACCTGCAAATCCCAAAGTGTTTTGATGACTTGGCTAATATCAACTTTTCAGATATTAGCCTGCATTTGCTACTTTTTCTATATGTGCTTTTTGTTGAATCTTAGAGCTAATGTGGCAATGTAAGAATTAATAGCTGTATCTACAGGTATAGCAAAATTTCTGGGTTCATCTGGTTCATTCTGGTCCATTAAGACAAGGGTAGCTGAAAACTTATTAGTAAGCAAATTTGCTATTCACAGCTCTGAGAACACAGCCAGTTATACATATTATCTCATGTATGCCTTTCCATAGTAAAACAGTAAACTGCTTTACTATACCCTGCACTCAGTAGGGAACCTCCAGCGAATCACCAGTGAGAAATTACTTGTGTGGTGTGCCTATAGTCCCCAAACACGGAAAGAAGGATGATTAAACAGGTAGGTAAGAACCTCTGAACAAGCCTCTATCTGTTCTACTTTTCATAGGAGTCATATGTTGGAAAATTCTCAACACGGGGAAAAAGATTGCAAGTGATGTAAAAAAAAAGTTTCCAGTGCGGGAGGCCATCAATAATGAAGAAACTGTGTGTATTTATGTGTCAATCCACAGCCCCAGTACACAGTTTTGTTTCAATTGTTTCAAAGGTATTAATTCTATGCCAAGGGATCCTGCAGATCATCTCCTTTCTTCTTCTAGGGATAGTTTTGTGACATTGTTATAGTACCCCATGAAATTCCTCTCTCATACTGGTAGTAAGAGTTTGCTAGTAATTGCTGCAGTTAATGGTCTACTACAATTTTAACTCATTTTCTAGCACAAGAAGGCCTAAAGAAAAATATCTTCTCTTATGAAGCTACATGAACTCTGTGCTTGAGGACCATTATCTAGTCTCCTTTTAGTCTTTTTTCCCTTTCAAGTTTCCAGTTCCATAAATTTGTTCTCACATGTGTTATTTTCTAGGCCTTTGACCTTTCTAATTTCTTTACTTTGGATTTTTTTTAGATGGTTATCTATTTCTGGAAGTCCAGTGTCCAAATCAGGACAGCTGCGGGTTGACCATATGCATCTTACAACTAACAGATGTGGTCAGATATCTCCATGTGATGTTTACCTTTGATACAACAGGGTGACATTGTTGACTTGCCTTCAGTGCATGATCTGCTGTAAAAGATAGGACTTTTCCGACGAATTTTTTTGTAACTGGTGGAGTAAGTACACAATTTATTCCTTACAACTCTTTCCACAGAGCTGCTGCTGCAGCACCCTTAATGAACCACATCTTATTTTTCAAAACCATATCTAGTTTACCATAATCATTTCAAACTCTAGCCTTGCTTCCTTAGGTGGAACTCTGGCTCTTCTCGCTGCAGTACCACTTGAACCTATCCAACCTGCTCTCTACTCGACTTTAGGAGTGATTTGGAGAAACCCTGAAGAGAATGCAAAGCAGGGTGGGCTGCAACAAAGTCACACTCTTCTGGCTCAACACGAAGCAGCTAATCAGTTCACTTTGAACTTGGCTTCTCAGCTGAGCACTCAACTTTGGAGCAATTTTGCCAGGTTCTGTCTCCTCAACTTGTTTATCAGGATGTCACCTGCTTGTCAAGCAGTCCTACTGAGAGATCAAGACAACTGACTGCTGTGCACACAGCCTGTCATGCTGCCAGGGCAGAAAATTAGATAGATTTGAAATTGTTTGTCCTGAGAGCATTCATTTTGTCTGTTGTTCATCCCTCTATTTATTTTCTTGGTATTTCAGTCCGAGTATTTGTTCCAGCACTTTTCTAGGAATTGAAATTGTAGTCAGAGACGATAACATCAGTCTCGCCTTCATTTGGTTTTTTTAAAGCTATACACTATCCTTACCTGTTACAGTCCCCTGCCTTCCTGCAACAAGGACAGACATTCCTGAAGGTGCAGCTCTGGGCTGGGCACAGCCAGTCCTCCAGGTTCAAGTCAGGTCCAGACAAACTGGAAATCTCTGCCTTAGCTAAATATTTTCTGTTTCAGTCTGTCCTCAACTCTTACTTCTCTACTGCTGAATCAGCTGGCCTTTCTGGTAAAGAGTAAATCATAACAAGTATCAGAGATTTTAGCTTTGTCAGCACCATCTAGCTTTTCCTTCCCACCCAGTGATGGATTACAGCTTCTCTCACTCTGCCTCTTACTAACGCTGCCCTTATAAAAGACTGCTCAGTACTCTCACTTCTGTCCATGCTTGACCATCTTCAATTCATCCCTAACTCTTCATGCTTTTCCCTCATACCTATTCTTAGTAGCATGAATATTTGCATCTCTTATATCTCCAATTTTATGGCAAAGATTTAGATTGATTTACTTGCTACAATTTCCAGCCTCCCAAACTGCCATAGGTTGAATCAGTATCATATTTGTCTTACGGGATTACTAACTCTCACTAGTATTTTTATTTTCTCCTTTAAACACATTTTCTATGTTATCGTTCCTGTATATTTTCCAAGCTCACTATTGTGTAGCTTTCCAAAAGCCTGCTAGCTTGACATTGCTGTCCTACCCCTCCATAAGTCAGCCTTTTGCCAACCATTCTCACCCCCATTACTAGCATGTTGCTGTTCTTTGATAGTTCCTCCCTCTCGACTGCAATCATATGTGAAAAAGACCTGTCTCTTTGGATACTTTTCCCATCTTTCACATCAAGTAGTCCTCAGACATAAAACGTAGTTAACCTGTACCCTGGTGTATTTTGGTCAATTGGTTCTTCTCCCTCACACATTAGCCCCTCCTTACCCTACAACCCACACCACACGAAAAGCATGTCATCCTCTCACCGTGCAAAAATCTTCCCATTAACTTCAAAATAATTCCAGAAACATATTAGTCCAGGATAGCCAAACTAGCCTTGCAGCATTTTTGTGGATCGTCTATACCTACTGATAGAAGTCGGGCTGGTGAGCCAGAGTGCAAAATGTAAGCTGTCTGGCGCTATCAGAATTCTGTGCATCTCATGAAAGTGCTAGAGGCTTTGTACTATATTTCCTCTCCTTCTGATGTGGTTAGGGACTTTAAAGCTGTGCCTTCTGACTGACTGTGTATCTGAAGCAGAAGTCGATTGAAAACAGGCGTGATGCTCCAGAGTGCTCATTTGTAAACCTCAGTCCAGTTGAAGTGGATTATGCATTTTTAGGAGACTGGTAGACAAACAGACATCAAACACAGCCTGAGAACAGTTCTAGTGCACTTCTGAAAAGAAGCAAATTGCTATCTTCTACCTCTCTGCAAATGAGGGTTTAAAAGTTTCAGGACTAGAAACTGCAAATTCTTCTCCTGTGGTAAGACTTCAAAGAATATATCCATACGGTCATTTTTCTTCAGTATAGAAAGGAGTGGGGATTTTGCTAACAAGGGGCATATTTAATTTTTTTTTTCTGTTTGTGTATTTTCATAATAGCAAAAAACAAAACAAAACAAAACACCAGCCTGCCATTTCTATTTTTCACTGATACTTGTCTGCACATGTGCTAAAATTACCACCTGAGTAAAATACATCAGGTTACCTAACAAGAAACATCAGTTGTCAGGAGCAGTGAGCTTTGTGAGATTAGTATAAATGCAAAAAAAAAAAAAGTATTTCTTGTCACCTCTTTCAGATTTGCAAGAGGGCCTATTCACTCACTCACACCACAAATTGGATTTTATTAGATCACTACTTTCATACCCTTGTATTAGTTATGTTGAATTTTCATGCACCCATTTCCTGAATAGGATTTTTAAAAGGCTTGGTTTGTAGCCATTCCTCTTTGGACTATAGAAAAATAAGCAGGCTGAGCAAAATACCAAGGCCCTACAAGATGTTAGCAAAGCTTTACCAGTGTCCCCTCACAAAGGTAGAAAATTGCAACTCTGAAAGTGCCAGGTACAGAAGATTTCTGTTCTCAGGAAACAGGAGCTCCATCATCCCTGGAAACTGAGTGGAAAATGCCTGTCCATACCTCAGAAATTCTGCTGATGAACTGAAGCCTTTAACAGCTTTGATGGCTGCCTCAGAAATGGAGTGAAGGGGCAGCTTCTCTCTGGAAGGCATCAGCCAGGCTGGCTGTGGCGTACGGGTAACACGTGGCAGACTTGTCCTCAGCACTGCCATCTGGCATCACGCAGCAGCAGGGGAGTTTAGGCAATTAATGAATGAATACTTCCTTTAAAGGTTCCTGTAGTGCTTTTTTCTTCTCCAGCCAAAGTAAGTTTATTAACTCCAGCAACCTGGCCAGATGCCAATTTGGAAACTATCCTGTCATCTGACTTGTGTTTTCCCTGCAGAGTCAACTGTGTGCAGAAAACTTCTTCATTTCGTGGTCTAGACCCTGACTCTAGAAAGATTTCTGTCTATTCAGATGCTGACATTGCACCTGGAAGCAATGAGGTAAGCCAAGTGTGGCCCAGCTGCGAGGGCTCACAAGGCCTGATTTCCTAAGCCACGTTCCCTTTAGTGGTCATAGTGGTCACCTTTTGTCCTAGGAAATACTGCAGTTTATTGCTGGATAAATTGATTCCTTTGCAATAATCCTGAAAAACATCCCTTCAAATCAGGAGCAGCATTACCTTTGTCTTTGACAATGGTAGTACTAAACATACTCTGCTGCACTTAACACTGGCTATATATTCTTCAATATTTTATATCTAAAAATGAATGCATTGTCTTCTCTTAATACAACAATCTCTATTAATTAAAATTCATGTCAGTTTAGAGAGCTGTTATACAACAATCCCCATTAATTAAAATTCATGTCAGTTTAGAGAGCTGTTACTTTTTGACTGTGTCAGTTTGATTCTATATTTGAAGCTTGTTGGAATTTCTGTAATTTTGCTATTTGTTTATTACAAATAATTGGCTTCAGAGATTACATTTAACAAAACCTATTATGGTGAAACAGGATGGGATTAGATTAGATTAGATTAGAGAAAACTTTCAGTAGAAATTCTTTACAGTGGTGTTGGTGAGGCACTGGCCCACACAGAGAAGCTGTGGATATCCCGTCCCTGGAGGTGTTCAAGACCACGTTCGATAGGGGCTCTGAGCAAACCTGCTGTAGTGGAAGCTGTCCCTTCCCACGGCAGTGGGTTTGAAACTAGATGATCAATACAAACTATTCTGCAATTCTGTCTGATAATTTTTTTACTGACTGCACAGAGCAGCAGGACAATACTGTTTTGCAAGTACAAACTTCCATTTCAAACTGTCTGGAAACAGACGTAATGGTTTGTCATGCTCACACCCATGGTGCAGTGCCAAGAGGGGGTTAATCTACCCCCTTTCCCCACATGGCCATGGGGGATGCTTTTCCACTCATGAAAGGAAACAAAAACAAAAACAGAAACAAAAACACACTTAGAGAATTAAACATCACTGCAGGTTGCAGAAATAAATAAAACCTGATTTTTATTTGAGCTTGTTTATCTCTAAGCTCCTGAAACCAAATGCCAGGATGAGTACAGAGAGTGCTCTCCAGCTGGCCTGGACAATCTGCCAGCAGACTCCCCTGAGAAGGGCATGCTGCCACCCTGTCCCACTGCCACCCTACTGCTTCAAGCCTCCTAGTCATGGACTATCAGCAGTGTGCCTGCAAATATGTGGCACAGAGGATTGTCGTTTGAACTCCAGCTGAAACCACCAAGCTCCTTCAAACGTTCCAATATAAGAAATGAAGCTGTTTGGCTGCAGATCATAGTGCTTAATGGAGGGAAAACCTTTTGGACAACCATCATCTGATCACAAAGTGAAGCCTGTGGTTTGTCAATGATGTGTTACGATACAGGGGGTTCTATGCCTGAAAATAGCATATTAATATTTTAAATGTTTAAAACTGTTTGCTTTCTTTAAATTAGCCTTCCACATCAAAGAAAAACTAATCTTATAATTCTAAAATCATCTGTCTCACTGCAGAGAGGAAGATTTACTTTTAGTATGGCATAGTCCCAGTTCAAATAAGCATTAAGTTGCAGTCAGTTGTGGTTTACTACATCGACCTGCTGTTCATCACATGCCTGTGATCATCACATGCAGGGAAGGCACAAGTGTGTACACAAGGACACAGGGTTACATTTCCATGCCAAAAACTCAGCTTGCAACAGGGCATCCTAGGAGTGATGTTGTGAACCTGGTGCTTTCCCTATCTCACTGCAGCTCCCGATGCAGGGCAGCCAGAGCAACCCAAGTTTCCAGCAGGATAAGCCAGTAACCAATATGGGGAGTGTTGATTTAGAGCCACGTATCTAAGGTGTACCTGTGGGTCTCTGTGATCACTTCCATCAGGGCAAGGGAATCACCATGAAATCAGTGCCACAGGACACAGACATCTTACAGGCAAAAGAGAATGCATATCCAGACTTTTTAAAATGCTGTAAGCTAATAAAATACTGCTCAGACTTTCACTTCACAGCAAAATACACAATCTTTTGACAAAAAAATCCAGCATTATTCTTTTTCCCCAAGTTGGAAATCCACAAGAAAGAAAGAGTCTGACAGCTGCAGATTTCACACATGTCAAAGGCACAAGCCCTGCTCTTACAGATGGATTGCACAGAAATACGCCTTTTGTTAAAAGACAGAAAATTAAAGGAACATTTAATCATGCTCTGACAGGCTTCTTAGCCCAAGGCTAATACCCTGAGTCCTGTAATAATTCCTGAACTCATACACTGGCTTAGAGCAGGTGGCCACAGAGGTCTCAGGCAGTGGAAGTGTATTAATTATGGAGCCAACTCTCTAGTTTAATAGTAAGAAACATGTTAATACTACTCCTTGCCATAGAAGCAATAATAAGCAATGCAAGCACACACTCATAATTATTTTCAATTACTGCACTAATAGCCCCTTAGCAGCTCAATTGCAAAATTTTAAGTGCCAAGTAATCAGCTATTTTTCATCTTTATAAAATAAATCAGATCTAGAAATCTGTTTGGACTTAATATATATTGGCAGCAATAGTCCCAGGAACTTGCAAGCACAAATATTAGTCACGTCAGAGATGATCAAGAATTTTGTTAAAGCTGCTCTTCCCAAACTTTTAGATTGGTTGGATCTTTGAACACTTTCAAAAATATGACTCTTAGTCTGACTTTAGACATTACGAGTGTGAGTAAATATATCTTTGTCTCCTCCTTCCAAATTTTCCCCTCACAACTCTATAGATTAGCTTTATTCTCAGGAATTGTTTTAGAAATCTTGATTTATAATGTTTTAGAAATAGTACATAATTTCAGGAACAAGAAAATCCCCATTCAACAGAAAAGTAAAAGAAGAAAAAAGAAAAAAGAAAAAAAAAGAAACTGAAAAGACACCTTCTGCATGGGTTAAGCAAGTAGGCCTTACATGTTTTTACCAAAAAGCTAAAAATACCACTGCATCCCTTTGCAAGGAATTGTTAATAAATATCTGTGTGACCCTAAGTTATCTGAAGTTCCTAGTGTAAAGCAGGCAGCCACATATGCCACGTTATATAATCTCATTCAAGTACCTTGCAAACAATAAAAATGAAAACTCAGAGACTTTAGGTTTCATTCATTCTCCTCTGCACAGTACATCAGCAGTGATTTTAGGCATGACATTAGGAAAAGAAATCCTGTACCCTAAACTTCATGACCTGGAGTCAAACCAATCACAAGAGTGTAGGCTCCAAGCTTCCAAAGATTTGATTTCAAATTAGTGCATGCCCACACTGAATACAACCCTCGTTTACTGCAGCAGATGTCAGCTAGTAGCTGTG
>VYXC01010969.1:31219-76414 GCA_013397175.1 Platysteira castanea
GCCTTGCAGATATCAGGGAGACGGATTAATTTGGTGTTTTGCTTTCCCTAAATGCACACGCAGTCAGAGGCAGTGAATTGTCAGGTCACGGATTTCCCCTACACCCTTTCCCTCAGCCCTACACAGAATTTTTTTTCAGCACCCCCTGGTGCTTTGAATCAGAAATAACACCTCTCCGGGATTCCCCCTTCCAGCCGTGAATTCCAGAGCAGCCTTTTATGGGAAGGCTTTGGTGGCAATTTTTGACCAAATGGGAAGCCGGAGTAGGGTAGAGCAGACAGCTGCTGGTCCCTGTACCTCCAGGTCTGCAGGCATCAGGTTGCAGCCCCTGTCAGTCATATCATGCTTTTTTCTATTTCCTGACACTTCAAACGGGACCACTCCATGTTTGACAAGAAACATCAAACACGGCAGGTGAGTTTCCCCAAGCCACTCTCTTTGATGACATCCTCTGAATGTTTTCTGGCTCTAGATCCCGAAAGAGATCTCCTTTTCACCAGCATGCAAAGAAAAATTTACATTTGCCTTTGGAGTCTAAATATTCCTACTACCCTTTTTCCTGGTGTGGAGTTTTGGGGGATTGGTTGTTTGTTTGTTTGTTTGGTTGGTTGGTTGGTTGGTTGGTTGGTTGGTTGGTTGGTTGGTTGGTTTTAGGCTCAGAGGGTCAAGGCCAAAAAGAAATTAAGATAACATTAGCAATTTTTCCCTTGTGCTGGTCAGATCTAAGGCTCCGAGTGCAAGCACTAAGACTGGGAACTTAAGTAGGAACAATTCCACCCTCATCTGGAGTTAGTCTCTTGGGCTGGTCTGTAACCACTTGTTTTCCTTGCTTGTTTTCCTTACATCACTGCCTATTAGAGAAAAAAGTTGTGTGTGCAGAGTCTGGAGTAAGACGTCAGCTGGTTTCAGAGGAGTTACGACAGCCTGTGTGCCTAACTCAGGTGCTTTCCTTGAGTTGCACAAGCGCTGGCAGCAATCTGACCCTCTGCGTCCTGCGAACTCAGGAAGCTTTGCTAGACAGGCCAAACAGGGATGGCAGTGTGCCCAAATGCCCATGTTTACAGAAGCCCTGGAGAGCTGTTGACCTGGTGCACGTGACTCCCAAAGCTGGCTCCCTGGCCGTCCTGCCTCGTCCTCGGAGGAAACGGTGTGCGGCACAGCAGGCTCGTACAAACAGGGATGGTGCCTGCGCTCCATATGCAGAATGTGACTGTGCAAATGACATTTTCCGTGCCTTTCTTGTCATTTCCTGTGGGAGCCAAACAGCTTACAAGGCAAGAGGCTTCTCTTCATTCAGGGCAGAAGGAGAATGCTGTGTGAGCCCATTAGGTTTGTATTCCCTGTGATGTGGCACCACTAAAATGGATGAGCATTGACACCACTGTACAAGGAATTTTTAAAGTTATTTCCGACCTTATGGCCTGGCTAATGATAAAAGCACAGTCTCACTGAGTGACAGCCAACAAACTATTGCTGTTCCCATCGTGCCATGAGCAGGGAGACAGCTGGCAGCACCTAAGATGGTGCAACAGCCCATAAGGCTGGCATGTGGCACTCACCACTTTCCTTCTCCTGGCTTGGCAAAGCTCCGTATCTGCCTTACTCATATCCACATTTCTGTCTGATGTGAACCACTCCCTTCTTGCAAACATATATGCTCTTGGCTGAGGTATTTGTCATGCAGGTGAAACCCGGTAAAGTCCTCTCAGAAATACTTGCTGTCACTTTGACAACTGAGACCAAGTACATTAAAAGGAAGAAATGCATTTCTGTCTTCATCAAAACTATTAAAATCAGGTTCTCATTCAGGCATCTGCATAGACAAGTGGAATCTAGCCCTGATGGCTCATTACAGAGAAGTCTCATGAACAGCAAAGACCCCTTAAAAGAAAATCAAGAGGAGGGCTGAGTGCAGAATGTTTCTGTCTGCCCCCTAGGAGCTGTTATTTTTATGGTTTGTAATGCGTCTTTAAGAGTCTCAGGAAGCACTGTATATCTGCAGCTCATTTTATACTGAGAAAAGGCACCAAACAAGTGTGAAAAGGCAAGTGAAATATATGTAACTCATTGAAACAAAAGTAGTTCTTTATCTAATGTAACAAGTATCTTAATGAAAAACCTGTATGCTTTGAATGTCATAAAATAGCATATTTCATAATAAGCTGAGTGTAACCATACACCAGGATGTGACTTATTTTGCAGATTAATAAGTAGCAATAAGTTCCAAATCAAATGCCAACATGAACCAGCCATGAGCTGTTCAAAAGGCAGTGAGTCCCCTCAGAAGTCACCAGTGAGACTAATTTAAACACAGCAGCACTGGAGGGGAGCATCATGTCCCCTCAGTCCTATCACAAGGAGCCTGGGGGAGGTGGGAGCAGAGTCCCCGTGCACCTTGCAAATCCCAAGGCCAGAAGAGAAGATCCTGTTGGCTCCTGGGCAGCCCCTGGATTTTGCAGTGGAGATATATGCTGGCCACTGCAGACAGAGTGCCCCTCCTGCCACAGCTCCTGCGCCATGCAAGGCTGAGTGAGCAAAATTCCCCATTGCTCATGCCCTGCAGTGGTGCCCTGGATTCATTGGCCATGCCTCTGTCCATAGCACAGGAGAAGAACTATTACTCTTGGCTGCAGTCCAAACTAGGTAAATGTAGTCATCATGGCAGCCATCCTGACACATCTCCCTGCCACCTGTTTCTCTGGAAGTCCTCAATTTGGGGGGTCATAGAAGTGATAAAAAAACTATGTGCTACTTTTCTGGGATGTTTTTATATCTGTTATAATCTAGAAGCAAAATGCAAATGGGAGGAATCAAAAGCCAGTGAGCTCTCAAATATGTGCATGTTACATGTTGCCTTCTGACTCCCTATACTTCCTCTGTCCCCTAGCAGCAATATGCCTTTAATGCCAAAAAAAAACTGTAGCACCCCCCACACATCCTCTTGGGTTTCCCTACTCAGCATGTACCAAAGGTATGAGTATCTCCCTTTTGAACCAATGATTCAAGGAATACTTGTCACCTTCTCTTTTTAGTTGCTTGAAATGAATAAAAGATGATGACATATAAAATCTATAGTTTCTACATACAACTGAGAACCAATAATTATTCACTACTATGCTATGAGGAAGAAAATTAAATATCCCTTCAACATTTGATTTAGGGACTAAAAGTTCTTTAAGTGTAATAGAACCATGGGGCCAGGTGCTCCCCATGCCAAGGCACAAAGTCGAGTCAGGCCCTGTCAGTGGAAACACATGTGATAACCCAGATCCTACAGCAGTGAGGCCTGGGCTTCTTTTCTTCCTTTTTTTACCCCTCCTCCAGTCAGAATTTCTTCCCTTCTTTACTAATATGATGATCTTTATAAGGCGTCCTGCGAATGGTTGAGGCACTCTCATCATTCCTCTGGCTCTGGGTAGGTGGAGACATCCCCTTTTCAGCAGAGCTGGGGTGTGCCTGAGAGTGTAAAGATTTCTTCCTAGGGACAAAAGAGCTGGAACCTCTTTGGAAATTCTTTACTTTGATACCCACATTTGTCTCTAAAAAAAAAAATCCTTTACACTGTTGTTTTCACAGCAATCATGCATAATGTTATCCTGAGTTAAAAATTCATGGCGATTAGCTAGATACCTTTGTCTGACTGTCCTGTTTTCACCTGGTTTAAGAGAAAATGTGAAATGCTGGGTCATCAAACCAAGACAGTTTAGAGAACAAGAAAACATTAAAGTTTTAATTAAAGTGTTAATTTTGGATGTGCCAAGGAAATAATTTCCCAATTGTACCTCTGCAAGGCTGCTCAGTGTTTCTTTGCAGGAGAGCTGATAAAGCAGAAATCATCCATTCTGGAACAATGGGGCCCATTGATAGTGGTTGCACCAAATGAAAATACTATATGTATTCCTGCCCCTTCTAGTAGGTGATTAAAGAAGAAATGCCATTAGCATGGAAGAATATTAACAGCATTTGAAACTGGAACAAATGGCTTGATTTTGAAAGGTTAGTCACCTCAGACTTCTTCATTTTCTTCACTGAAATTAAATATTTTGATCCCTTAAAAAACCGAGTGCTGTACTGCAAATTAAATGGTCCTTATAATTCTATACCCAAGCTTTGTACAGTGACTCTTTCCTGCTGTTAACACATCATTTTGTCAGAAGATAAGAGGGAGCAAGTATGCTTGAGAATGGGTCACAGACTGAAGATCTTCCACAAAGCTTAGGCCCCTGTCTCCTCATAAGCAAAATGAGAAGTTCAGCAGGTTAAATGAGCTGAACCAATCCACTTACCCATCTAAAAACACGGTGAAATAAAAAGGCGTGACACATGACATTGGCTAACTCTAGCAAATTCTGTAATTTGATGCAACTAACAGACAAAAGTGTCAAAAGTGTAATGAGTCTTAACACCCTTCTTTGTAAAAACCGATGTACTTTTGAACAAAATGCTTTCCATATTCATAATCATCACCAAGTTCTATAGGGTAGGATGGCCATTTTCTTCAGGAGTCTCTTAGTCATAAATTCTCATTAATTCTCATCCTGGCAATGGGCTCTGGTAAGATACAGTCTAAAGGCAGGTAGGATTTACTATCCCAGTCAGACATGTCATGTACTGGGAGGAAAATAACTGTGTGCATCACGATGCATTTATCATCATGCTTCCATTCAGTCAGCTTTTCTTTTGTCAGAATTAAAAGGTAAGAAGAAAAGCATTGGTGAGGAGTGATGCAGACTGTAGAAGAAAAACACATATGAGAACTCATAGAGAAGGTTTCTCAGCTCTGCTTCAAAGCTAATCATTCATTGTTCTTGCACAGTACCTGGATAGTGACTGATCGCTGGGCAAGGTACCTTGCAGATTTTTTTGTTACAACCCATTTTAACTTAATAAGGTTTTGCATCTCCTCATGAAGTTTCACAGAACTTGGCGTATTTGTTANATTGTACCTCTGCAAGGCTGCTCAGTGTTTCTTTGCAGGAGAGCTGATAAAGCAGAAATCATCCATTCTGGAACAATGGGGCCCATTGATAGTGGTTGCACCAAATGAAAATACTATATGTATTCCTGCCCCTTCTAGTAGGTGATTAAAGAAGAAATGCCATTAGCATGGAAGAATATTAACAGCATTTGAAACTGGAACAAATGGCTTGATTTTGAAAGGTTAGTCACCTCAGACTTCTTCATTTTCTTCACTGAAATTAAATATTTTGATCCCTTAAAAAACCGAGTGCTGTACTGCAAATTAAATGGTCCTTATAATTCTATACCCAAGCTTTGTACAGTGACTCTTTCCTGCTGTTAACACATCATTTTGTCAGAAGATAAGAGGGAGCAAGTATGCTTGAGAATGGGTCACAGACTGAAGATCTTCCACAAAGCTTAGGCCCCTGTCTCCTCATAAGCAAAATGAGAAGTTCAGCAGGTTAAATGAGCTGAACCAATCCACTTACCCATCTAAAAACACGGTGAAATAAAAAGGCGTGACACATGACATTGGCTAACTCTAGCAAATTCTGTAATTTGATGCAACTAACAGACAAAAGTGTCAAAAGTGTAATGAGTCTTAACACCCTTCTTTGTAAAAACCGATGTACTTTTGAACAAAATGCTTTCCATATTCATAATCATCACCAAGTTCTATAGGGTAGGATGGCCATTTTCTTCAGGAGTCTCTTAGTCATAAATTCTCATTAATTCTCATCCTGGCAATGGGCTCTGGTAAGATACAGTCTAAAGGCAGGTAGGATTTACTATCCCAGTCAGACATGTCATGTACTGGGAGGAAAATAACTGTGTGCATCACGATGCATTTATCATCATGCTTCCATTCAGTCAGCTTTTCTTTTGTCAGAATTAAAAGGTAAGAAGAAAAGCATTGGTGAGGAGTGATGCAGACTGTAGAAGAAAAACACATATGAGAACTCATAGAGAAGGTTTCTCAGCTCTGCTTCAAAGCTAATCATTCATTGTTCTTGCACAGTACCTGGATAGTGACTGATCGCTGGGCAAGGTACCTTGCAGATTTTTTTGTTACAACCCATTTTAACTTAATAAGGTTTTGCATCTCCTCATGAAGTTTCACAGAACTTGGCGTATTTGTTAACTTGCAGCAGAAGTCACTGCTGCCAGCTGTTTTCTCCCATCATTTTTCCCAAAACAAATGTGTTGCATTTTGTGACATTCAGATTTGATGCAACAGGTCTGAGGAGAACGAAAGTGATTTTACTGGTAATCATGGGTTGTAAGGTCTTTCATAACTCCATTCCTACCATCAGGACACAGGCATTATGAAAAGGAGTCCCCTCGCTCTGTTGGCCTCCAAAAGATAAACTGGTTTTCATACTGCTAAGAAACATACTTTGCAAAATTGTATTGTCATAGAAGAAAAAAGACAGAGAGAGAGGAAAAAAAAAGAATAGCTAGATTTCAAAGGTCAACATTTTCTCAGCCATGGAGGTAAAATTCTGCATTCATTTGTATTTGAAAGTTATGAATTATTTACAGAAATGAAGTATTTCATTAGAAGTGTTATATACCGGAAGTATTTCGCTGGTTTTGGATGTATTTTATCATTGCAAATTGGTTTTTAAGTGCCAAAAATTACTGCACCTGTGACAAGCCTTCATTATGTGCTACGCTCAAAAGGGCACGTGAGCCTGTGTATGTGCAGCAAGTTTGCATTTGTGCATAAAAAATACAGTATTGATATTATCTAACAACTGCAAAATCGCTAATTTTTTGTGGCTCTGTGTAAACACATACATGTTAGACTTTTAAACTCCAGAAGGCACCTTACACACTCTGGGTCTTGTTACAGAAACATAGTTACCTAATAATTTTTTTAGGCTTTGGGGGCTCTCTGAGACATCTGAATAGGCTGACAGATGGTGCAAGACCTCTGTGCCCTTCTGGGAGCAACTGGGAGGCCCCCAGACAAGGCTCATTAGCATGTCAGATAGCACAGGATGACTGCATGGAGGGAATGAAATCCCAGCCTCCCATGTCCACCTGCCAAAATCCAGCTCTCCCCCAACTGGTCTTTTCTTTTTTTGACCTCTGATGCCCCCAGTGCATTAAGCCAGAGCTGAAGGACAGAGCACTCCACACTGTGGAGTGGGATTGGAAAGCAGCCATTCCCGAGTTGGAGAGCTTTCTGATCACACTGTATTTACAGGGAAGTTAGTCCTGGAAGCCTCAATTATGTAAACAAGCTTTTCTAATGAATCTCTTTCTAAGCCAACCTCTAGATAAGCCCTGAACTTCAATTTTACCTGTTACACAACTCAGAGTAAAGCTCAAATTCATTAAATTGTCGTGTTATGAACACTTACTGTTAAATTTGAAGATGTAACGTGTTTAGATCCCTGAGAGTGAATCAGGAAACCTGCTGCCTCTGAAGCCTTCAGACTGCCAGCTAGCAAGATAATAAATCCCTGCCCTCTGTACAGTTACAGGCCAGCCAAAAGTGCAACATGTCTTTTATCACATTAAAGTATCAAGGAATGAAATGAAAAAGGACACTTTATGTCAGCATAGCAAAGGCCCAAGACATAATTGCTCAAATTGGCTAGAGAAACTGAGCGTGTAAAAGGCATCTCTTTTCTTCTCCAAGTATGTGTCTATGGAATGACATGGAAACATATTTAGCCCTTCTACAAAAGTCAGTCTGTGAACCAGATGTCATCTTGTAGACATGGGTGGATGTCTCTCATTGAAAATTTTAACTGCCAACATATTACTGAGGGGTTCCGGAGAAACCTTGTTACTACTGTCAATATTTTAGCATTAAGGACCTGGATTCCCTAAAACTGGGCCAGAACACTGCCGTTATACAGACACAAAATAGACCCCTGTGTCTGAGGAGACACAATAAAGACGCTCTCGCACCTGCCAGGTTCAGCAGAAAGGACGTAATAATGGACTTTATTGTTTACATTATCTTATTCTTATACACGTCCCAACTGCACAAGGGATTGGAGAGCATGTCACTTGCTTCTCAATCCCACTGGAGAAGAAAGGTGCTCATCAAAGCTCTCATATCACAAAAGGAATGAAAAACAGAAAATACCGTTAAGTAAACACTGGCTATTATTTACAAATATCTATGTGAAAAAATCTAACTCCAAGGTTAAAAACAGAAGGCTTACAAAAACCAGGGCAACAGACCCCTGTTCATTAAGGAATCCAGCATACTGAACATGCACGCTCAGATCCAGCCTGCTGAGCAGCAGACAGACATCCTCAAACACAAAGCCATGTTCTGGCCTGATGCACCCTTAATTCTCAGCAGCCTTTAATACAGGACATAGACCAAGCAACAGGATGCACTGAGGTTCTCATTTCATTGTTGTGGGCACCCAGTCTGCTATGATTCCCATAAACACCTTGATAGGGATGAACCTTGACACCAAAAATAATCTGTAATACCATGTACAGTAAGCTTGCTGAAAAACCTCTGACCCAGAGGAACTATATATTGAATTAAGATCACTCTACTTGCATAAATGTGCTAAAATCAGCCTTAGAGTTAAACTGGGCAATACAAGTTTACAAACCTTTGGGCATAACTTAAATAAGCCAATACTGAAATCCTATCTACTATGATTCCAGTTTCCGACTGTCTGCAGGAACGGTTTTGACAAAATTAGGATGGCGATGTCATGTAACCCCAAGAGAAGGTAAGATGCAGTAGGCATCTTGAAGGGTTCAGCCATTCAGGATTTATCCCCACCACACAACATCAAACATCCTCCATGTTGCAAAGAAAATGTTATCCTCGGCGGCTGCTGCTCCTTGGAGCACTTTGGCTCCAAGGAGTCCTTCCATTTCCCCCTCAGGCATCTGAGAAGGCATTTCTAGCTTCACCCAGGCTGGGCATGCTGAACTTCACAGAGCTCAGATGAGCCAGATACGTGTTAGTCATTTCGCTTGTTAGCTAACAGGGCTGGAAAGGCTTTCAGTAAGTCTGTAAGGCAACTGGACAGGAATGTGGTGAGCAGCACAGCATGGCAAGGTAGTCCACAAACTGCTATTTGATCATGTTGTCACATGTCTTCTGTCAGTTTGTACACATGGGAGGGCACAGGAGAAGGGAGAACAGACAGATAGCCATTAGATAGGTTTACAGTAACAAACCCATCTTCCTATTCCCCTTCTCAGATTACAGCTATCAAATTTCCTACAATTGGGTTCTGACTGTCATACAAGCTGCAAATTCATGCAAATCTTGCGTCACTGTTTGGCACGGTGTTGTTTTTTAGTGTGCCCTGCTGTGGTTAATCACTGCATCTGAAATTCAGTTCTTTGCCTTCTTCAGGAAGGTGTTACAGAAAATCATCATTTAAACACCCAGCTCCCATTAGAAGTCTGCTGAAACACTAGCAGAGAAGTTGCTCTCTGATTGAGTCATTTGCATTGGATGTAATAGTTATTTATTCACATGTTTTATTAAAACAAGTAAGTCATTAAATTCATGGCAATGCTATAGTAGTTGAAAAAAGACTCCTAGCATTGCTGTTTAGATTCAGAACTTCTTTGTGTGAGAGCACAATGGATTCAGCTGTGTTAAATTATCAACAGTTGGCAAAGGCACATTAAAATTTCACTTTCCTACACTTCCAGAACATCACTATTTATTTGATGGGGAACTTAGCCAAAGAGCAAGAAACAAGTATATCCAGAGGAACTTTCACTCAAATTCACAGACAAAAGAATGAGGAATTTCAATGGGTTGCATCTAGCTGGTATACATATTTGACCTCATCTGCTCTGGTGCTGTAACTGGTTTTCTAACACAGATGAGAGGGCAGCAACAACTGCTTCAGTGTAACCCTAACCCATAGGTGAAACTACAGCCTGGGGCTCTCTGTCAACAAATAGGACCTGGTATCTTTTCCTGGAAGTTCTTTGTGGTTAGAAGGATGGAACTCAGGCTACCCTTTCCTATGCCTCAATCACATTTGATCAGTACTTTTAAGAAACGTATTTTTAAGAAACAAACATCTTTTATAGTAAGACTTGTTTCACCAACATTTTTTTCTCAGAAATAGAAAACAGGTACAGCTCGGGGAGCTGTTTGGAAAATACTGTGGCATCATCCCCAAAGGAGCAATGTGCAGACACCTGGGAACAACATAAATCTCTATATTGCTTTTTATTTTCTTAAGTCCCCACAGAGCTTTTCTACCATACAAAACTTCTCAGTTAATGAAAATCAAACACAAAGGAATACATAAAGGACAAGTTATCATAGAATAACCATTCTCCCCCGCCCTCCAGCATTATTTTAATATCTATCACATGATGTTAATATTATCTATCATATGGTGTTCCTTGTACACTCTCTCATTTCTGTGTCGCTTTCTAGAGGCAGAAGCCGTACAGGACAGGAGCTCACTGACTGGCCAATAAGATGTTTCTTGCTATAATTTTCTGAACACAGATGTCCACAGCACCTGCAGCAGCTCAAATAGAGCCGTATCAACATATGTAACACTCCCACACTCAACATGGCAAGTGAAAGATACCTTCCCTGACCTCACTATCCTGCACAAGTTTGAATTAATTTATTCTGCCGGAACATAAACAGATTTCATGATGGCCCAATCTCCCCCTGGTCTCATGTCAGCTGTATGAAGTCCTTAGTCTCTGGAGAGGGGGAGAAGCAATATCTCAGGCCACGCCACAAGCCGAGGGACACGGGCAAAAGGAGCAGTACCCCTGGGGACATGCTGGTCTGGTGCTGCACACTCTGGAGGCTCCACAGGCGCTTTCCAGCTGCTGGAATCACCACAAACAGCAGCATACGTTTGCAGGCTGACCTCCTCCACCAACCACATTTCATGGAGACAGTTCATGCTACAGCTGTAGCAGTCTAAATAGGGAAACATTCTTCCAGAGGTTCCCTTAACTTCTTCGTTTCCTGTGGTACAATTACCTGGGTGGGTAGAGGGGAACTGGCAGTAGAAGAGAGTTGTGCTAAATACGTCTCTACAATTAACTGCACTGACACACTACGCTAGGCTAAGGTGATTTTGCCACTATTCCCGTAGGAAGAGTAGAAAAGTCAGGATTTTTGCTCATATTTTAACCGCTCCAGTTTGCAGCATGTTCATTTAAGCTGTTGATCTATGTGGGTTGTGCAGCTACAGTACTCTTGAAGCTCAGAACAGCTGCACACTTCACCTGATGCCACAGCAGAGGAGGTGGAGAACAGCTAGGTGTGGAGAGCAGCTAGGAGCAGTGAGGTTTTAAATGATCTCAGCTAGACCTACTCAGGCTTCTCCATCTTAAAAACAGCAGAGACACCTGCAGACTAGTCCACTACATTGAAACACCTCATCTAAGGCCATCCGGTTTGAAAACTTCTGCCTTAGATTTGATTAATTTAACAACCACATAGCCACAAAGAAGAAAATATGTTTCCAAATGTCTATTCCAAATTGTTAAAGAGGCAGGCAAGACCAATCTGAGTTGTAAACAAAGTAAATATTCTCTGATCTCACTAATCAGAGTCAAAGATATGACACACAGTGTGTTGCATAACATTTTTCCAATTAATCTGCTGAGCTCTTTATCAGGATGACAGTTAAGGTGATCTTTCCATCTCTTCCATAATGTGCTCACATATTGGTCTGACTCCCCACAGGAAAAAACTATGTTTGAAATCCCAGGTGAAATAAATAGAAATGTCATAGAAGAAAGGCTGAATGTAAAATAAATTCCGACTATACTGCAAAATTTGTCAGTTGGTAAAAATTAGTTCAGAGGACAGATAAGTTTTTTGCCTTTCTTTTCATGGGTGTTTGCCTCCCTCATTTCTTGAGATTTGCACTTTTACCACTGGTACAAACAACTCTCCCTGCCAAACAGTTCCCATAATTATGTCACTACCAAATCACTCTTCCCCGTGATTTCCTGAGGCTGCTGTTTAGTGACTCATTGTAACATCACACCTCAAAGTAATTTAAATTCTTCCTATCAAACCTGCTAACAATTTTTGGAAAGGTGAATCAGAAGACATCCTCTCCATTACTTAAGTATCACAATATTTCCCTCATAGAGGAGTTATTGTCCCTCTAGTAGTGAAATGAATGTAAAGTGGGTATCATAGATCAGTGTCAGTCATTTGCACAGCAGCAAATAGCAGCTACTTGGGAATCAAAAGAACTACTCCTTGACAGTTGTCATTATTTTTAAAGACCCACGTAACAGTCTTGCAGTGCCACTGAAGAGCCTTTGTGACACACAACACTGTAAAGTCTGTCCCTAGCCTGCAGGGTTCAGCTAGATCCTTATGGGCATTAGATACCCAGTTCTACACAATTTCAGTGGAAGAAGGGGACTTAGACTTTTACAGGCCTTTTAAGATCTCCTGAACTCTGTAGGACAGGGAGGGTGGGAAGGAGAGAGAGAGAGACAGATGGACAGACAGACAGAGATCTGGAGTTGAGGAAGGTGAATACTGCAGTTAGTTTTTCAAATAAAGAAGTCATGCACAGACACAACAGGTGAGATGTTCAAAAGTGGACAATACTGACTTAAACATTCAACACTGTGATGTCAGAAGCTCCATTTTATTTCAGTGGTCCTCAAATTAGATTAGCAGAAGGAATTTTTTGAAAGTCAGCTATGATCTTGTGAAATAGTCCGTGGCAGAAATAGGAACTAAACCTAGAGTTTGAAGAAGCCCACTAACTATGTTCCACTACAAATACCTTGGAGTTTTATCAAGTTGTAAACTGTTTTTTTAATAGAAAGAAAGCATCTGTAGGAAAATTTATTACTTCTATTCAACTTCTTTGTGCCCTGTGTTACTGACAGAAAGCCAGAGTGTATCCATTGCAGTGGTTGTGTGTCATCTCTATGCAATAGTTTGTGCAGTAGGAACATCATTACAATATTAAAGCTTGTGGCTTTGCAGGGACGTTTTGTTCTGTTAAACAATTTACTTCAAATGCAACATCTCTTCCAAATGCGGCTACAGTTTTGTAAATAACACTGCCACTGTTATGTAATTGCGTGTGATTTAATATTTACACACATACAAAATCAACAGTGGAGTGTATGGTTTCAATTCCACTGATACCCTTGTTGTTGCATTAGAGTAGCCTACAGTCTTCACACATTTCTTTTCACAACTCAATTTAAAATTCCTCATGTTATTCAGCTTCATGATTTTTTATGCTAATATGCACTAGTATTATGCCAGAAAACAAAAAAACACTTGTTACAGTGTCATCCCTTGCATATTCCGTGTACATTTATCATAGATTCATGGTGGTTTGAAAGTCTAGCATGGTAACGAATGTCTCATCAAAATATTGCAAGGAGCAATAATGTCACGAAAAAAGCACCAGAACTGTATTTCAATAATGCACCCATGAAACTTTGTGACGGTAAGAGGGCATATACAAAATTAACCTCACCTCTGGAACAAAACATCCTGAAGAAATAAAAAGCACTCGCTGAAGGCCAGGGCATTGCAAGCTGAACAGCATGGACTGACTTCAGTCATCGCTGCCCTTGTCTTGGGCCTGCTAGGGCACTTCTGCTTGCCCAGGTCTCCTTGGGGTGCTGTGTAGAGTCTGTAATCTCAAAAACAATTGTTCCACAGCTCCCTGTCCAAAATAACAAGAAATTACATCACGGTCCAGTAGAGCATTTTGTGCAGCATGAAGGAGGGATCTTGAGAACAAATGTCCCAGTAGCAAAGATTAAGAGTAGAACAGAAGACTGAGTCAAACAAAGAGCAAGACAAACTGACACTGCAGTCACCTGAAATGAAACAAGCAGATTCCTTGGCATAAAACCAGAACTTTAGCTACCAAAGTGCCCACTGGAAAGCACTGTGGTTCACACATCTGTCTTCAATATTAAAAGGACATAGCTCAGAGCGTCGTAAAATCCTTCATTATCAATTAATGTAAAACTATGAATCTGTACATACAGAGTAACCTAAAATTGCTCCACTTGGCTGCTGACAAAATGGTGTGATATGCACTACATCAGGAACCTGTAGAGAGAGTGTCTCTTTGGATACATCTGTTAGTGATCCACAGATAAATGCACAGATGCACCTCTCATTCTGAGAAAACATCTACACAGAGAATCAAGGAGCCTTTTTAGGACTCATGGATGCCCACTGTTCACTTTTAAGGCACCCAGAACTCAAAAGCTTATATTGAGAAGTCTAGTGAAAGTCCATTACATCTGTCTTTTAGATCTCTAATTAGGTACTTATGTCAGCAGCTGGAACCCCCTAGACCAGCAGTGGAGAAGAGCTTACCTTAACACAGAAGTATCGGTACTATGTTAGGTCAGAATTTTCTGTGGCAGAATATCATCTTCCCACTTGTGGTCATTATTTTATTAAGGATGGTCATGAGTACCACGAAACATAGACATCCCAGAGATCCTAGCACAGACTCCTCATGGAGTTCCACTGCTGTCCCTGCACCAGCAGGGTGCTAAGTTTGGTGTTAAGTTTGCTGTTCTCTGCCTCCCCAGCATGGTTACTACCTTTCAGCTCTTTTTTCGTCTGTGCTTTCCCTTTTACATCTAGACTGTTTATCTAGTGCACTTCAAAGATCTTGGTGAAGGAATCTTGCCAAAAGCCTTTCAGAAATCCAGGTAGTTCATATCAAAAGGTCTTCCATAGCTGACATGTTTTGGCAAATCACTTCAAAGAACATATAGGTTATTGAGGTAGGACTTCCCTTTGTACAAGTTAGTATTAACTCTTTGCAAAACATCATATTTGTCTGTGCTCACTCTTTCCATTTTTTTCTTACCATTTCTACCAGTTTTTCTACAATAGACATTATTCTTACATGCCCCTACCTCCCAGGGACCTCAGCTGGAATGCTGGAATTTTTAAAGTCTGGTGTCACGTTTACTGGCTATCAAAGCAGTGCAAGCAAGTAGTTACACACCAGTGTTAATCATTCAGTTGTTTCACCTCCGAATACCTTCAAAACTCTTAAGTCAATGCCATCTTCTTCTAGCACTGTGTTACTGTTCAGTTACTGCTCCATAATTTTAATTGTGGGAGGGTCATCTGATGATCCTGTCACAAAGAAAAGCTCCAAGATGGGAATCTCCCTGGCATCTTCTACTCTAAAAAGCTTTATTTACTTGATCTGCAACAGCTTTGTCTTACCTAAGTCATCCTTTGATACCTGTATCATCTATTTGACCCTACAAACTCTCTGGCATGGTTCCTGTTCTTGATGCATTTGAAGAGGGATTTATTACCTCTGTTAACTGTTTCTTAAACTCTTTTTTGGACAGATAATTTTATTATACCCTCAACCTGCCAGGATTTATGATCCTTTTCATTTTCTTCATTTGGATAGCCCTTCAGCCTTTTGAAATATTAACTTTAACGTGGGGTAAGTTTTCTCTCCCTACTCTACAAAACTTGGCTTTCTTTTGCACTCATTCCTTTCTTAGTAGGAGTAACCTCTGGTCTGTGCATTTAATATGGGTCTGCAGAAGGCCTCCATACAGCCTGAAAAAAACCGAATAAAAAGCTCAGGTGCTGCGAAAGCCCTACTTACATATGGATATAACTTAACTTCTGACTTGGTCCAGGATTGTACTATGCTTAAAGTTTGACAGCACCAATTTTACCTTTAAGCATAAGGAGGAGGAATCAGCCAAACCCTCTAAGAAGAAGTCTATAACAAACTGTAACAGGATTTAAATAGTAAATATACTAATACTGCGTTACTTAATTTGTAATGAAAAAGTATTACAGTGGTAGAATGCACCCGTAAGAACAAGCACCTGGGGATCAGTCTTCAGAAATGCCAGGCATACTTCCTGATTTAGGTTTGCTCAGCCTTTACTGTCTGCTTCTAAAGGCAAAAAGCAGACAATGTCCCTTCTCCTCTGCTACAGGTGTTCTTTGATGTGCTCAAGCCAAGGATCCAGCAACATAAATGAACTTCTTGAAAGAGCAAGAGTTGACTCAGTCTGATTAAAGGTAGTGAGCTAGCCCCTGGAATTAGGCATTACAATATGGTAGCTGGAATTACATAATACTTCAAACTTTCAGCAAATGATTCATTCAAGAACAGTCAGTCATAATCTTTGAATTTCTTGCCTTTGAAGATGCTGATCAATGCAACTTTTTTTTGTAACAAACACCTTTGAGGGTTACTTAATACAGGTCATTGAAAAGTTTACTATCCTACAAACTACAAAGAAGGGAAATTCCTCTAGCTGTACATCTGCAAATATACAACACCCTAAAGGCAGCTCCCAGAAGACCAAGACTCCTTTCAATTTTCAATGTGAAGTACCTTTTTCTTCCAGTGATCTGTGAATCCAAGAAATCCTATTTTCTTGTCCTTGAACACTGAATTAGTAAGCACAAGTCACATTTCATGACAATGGCAAAATGCCAGCTAACGTTTCAGGGCCCTGCAGACTATGAAGCAAAAGGCTGCAATTAGAATCTTGGCAGAAAATACTTTTTCAGCTAATTTGTTAAAAGGAAAAGTTCTTCATCTCTGACATTATTCTAAACCTTGAAAGAGCTGTTTATATTTCTTAATGCAGCTGCTTTCTTTTACAGGCATCTGTTATGTGTGGCTGGAGTCACGTTGATCAGACAGAGGAGCAAGCTGCTGATGGGCATCTGCCGTTGTTAAGCACAGCTCACACAATCCTGGAGCAAGGTGCCAACAGTCCTGTTCTTCTGAATGGCACTTGGGGGTGAGGGACACGAGGAGAAGTGCTACATATAAGTACAGCTCAGCAGAGAAAAACCCACTTGACTGAGCCCAGTGTTTGCAGAAATGTGAATACACTTCTTGAAATCAATCAGGCTCTGCAGATGTCACTCTGCCTTTATGCAGCATGTACTATTGGTTTTGTTTAACCCTGCAACATCTTCCACTGTTTCTGTTAAAGCTCCTGGCTCACAGCTCTGCAAGCAGCTGTGGCATGAAGATATCTGCAAAGGGACCAAAGCAACCCTCATCTTCTAAGAGACCAAAATCGTGTAGCAGAATGCAGGACTCGGCCACAGTGCTGGGCAAGTGGTGTATGTCCATAGACCTGATCTGATTCAGCTGGATGGCACTTTCCAGCTAAGGAATGAGTCGAATTTAAATAAAACTGTGAAGGAGGGTGTGATAGGAAGACCAGCCAAGCAGGAAAGGATACTTGCACAGATCAGTGAGCACAGAAATCCCCTAACCTCTCTTCCCCTACTCCTTCACACGGGAGGCACCAAAGTGATGTCACCTGGAATCTGGTCCCCTTCTAAGTGCTGGGGGGGATGGGAGAGGTCCTGGGAAATGTCTAAATTACATTGTTATGCTATCATGCCTTGAAGACTGTAGCCTGCTGTATGAACAGTTCCCTTTAATTTGCCTTAGGGATGAGGCTCCAGGGAAGGCATCTGAGGACTTACAAGAGTTGCAGCATAACAGGCCTTTCCTTACTGCTCTGGTACTGCTCAGTTTTGTAGTTTCTGAAAGGGTTAAGGACCTGGGGTGCAGGTTATAAAGATGACTCCTCTTCCTGGGACCATTGTTTCACAAATGAAACTGATTCAGCCCACCAGAANAAGAAAAATAACTCCACATAAACTATAAAGTATAAAATAAACAACATACAAGAACTCTGATCACTCCGTAAACATTATTTTTATATGGCCCCTTCCAAAAACACACAGCAATTCACAGATTGATCAAAGTTTGTGTACTTTTGCCAGGACTTTTCCTTTGAAAAAGAACTGTGCAAATATTATTTGTGCTGAGAAACATATCCTAAGTGTTACTGAAAGTGAGTTAAATCTCCAGGTTGTACAAAAATGTGAGAGCACATCCACAGACACCAAGGAGGACAGTAAACCAGGAGTTTACTATAGGCCACCCAGCCAAGACAAAAAAACCAATGAATTATTCCTTACAGACCTAAAGGTTGCCTCTAAATCAATGGCCCTTGTCCTTACGAGGGACTTCAACTGGCCATATGTTAAGTCAGAGAACCACACAGCTGGTACAAACAGGTCCAGAAGATTTGTAAAACACGTGGTTACATTCCTAAAACACGTGACAACTTCATGGTGCAGGTGCTAAGGGAGCCAACCTGCAAAGCTGCCCTCCTTGATTTGCTGATTTTTAATGGAAAAGTGAAGTGGTTATTGTTGACTCTCTTGGTCAGTGAACACAAAAAAGACTAGTTTGAAAATCTCTGGTGACAGGAGTGAAACGGCCAGAAAAGCTTCAGCACAAGGAGAGCAGTCTTACTTCAGTGGCTGGTAAAATTATGGAGAAGATAATATTGGTAATTATTGAAAAACACTTGAAAAACAATACAGTCATCAGTCACATCCAGCACAGCTTCATGGGAGGAAGGTCTTGCTTGACAACTCAATTTGCTTTTATGAAAAGGTAACCCGCCTGGCTGATGAGGGGAAGCCAGTTGATGTAATATTTTTGGATTTCAGTAAAGCTTTCAATGCTGTCTCTCTCAGGACCCTTCTGGAGAAAATGTCCAGCCCACAGCTGGATAAACACATCATGTGATGGGTGAGCAGCTGGCTCAGGGGTCAGGCACAAAGGGTTACAGTGACATCAGATGGGGGACCTGTCACTGGAGGGGCTCCTCAGGGCTGCACCTGAGGCCTTGGGCTGTTCAATATCTTCAGAAATGACTTGGACACAGGACTCAAAGGTACAGTAAGTTTTACATTGATACTTAAAGACGGAGAGGCCCTGCAGAGAGACCTCAACTAATCTGAGAGCTGAGCAATCACCAGCCTTGTGAAGTTTAACAAAAGCAAGTGCTGGATTCTGCGCCTGGGGTGGGGCAACCCTGGACGTACAGACAGACCTCGGAACGAGAGGCTGGAGAGCAGTGGAGGAGGAGGGGACTGGGGGTCCTGGTTGAACCTGAGCCAGCAGTGCCCTGGCAGCCAGGAGGGCCAGGCCTGTCCTGGGGGCATCAGGCACAGCATCACCAGCCAGGCAAGGCAGGGGATTGTCCCACTTCTTCTGCTTGCTTTTGATGTTCTTTATTTCTCACAAAAAATGCTTCTTAGTTACAAGAAAACTAGTTTAAAAATATCCTAGAGTATTTTTTATCTTAGAACAGAAGAAGGAAACTAAAAGCAGAGAACTCTCTTTTCTAAACCACCTGCAAGCTCATGAAAAATCTTCATACTTAAAAGAAAAACTTGCAGAGGTGTTTAAACAAAACAGGCTGAGTATCTGTTGAAAAACCACAAAAAAAAATTCCCCTCTGATGTGGGAAGATTATTCAGCAGGGCTAAATATTAGTGGGGTTTTGTGGGTTTTATTACAAATATCAAAGAGGAACTTGTTACATTAAAAAAAAAAGTGAGTCAGTGAGAAGCAAAAGTTTTCAGGATGTTATTCATTTGTGAAGCTTGATCACACTTTGATTTTTTAACTAGCATTTTACTACTATCCCACACACTTTATTCAAAATCTTAAATTGCAGTGAATAAATTCCAGTCACAAATGTATCTGGGAATGATTTGCTCCATCGAAGATATTTTTGCCTGACCCACTTGGAAAGGCTGCATTTTAAAAACAAAACAGTATTCCCAGAAATGTGCAGCTGACCCTTGCAGTATGTGTTTTCTCAGATCCTGGGTAAGTGCAGCAAAATCAAAGTGCAGCCAGCTTGCTAAGCACGGTTTTACCTGCTCAGGCATGTAACAGAACCAATAGATAGAGAGAGGAGAATGCAGAGGTTTGTTTTTGTTTCATCCACAATTACTGTTTAACAAAAGCACATCTGAGACAAAGGTTACCCTGTACAGAGGGCACGGCAGCCACTTTTCTCTCAGATGCTTGGATAACCAGTGAGGATACTGCTAAGCTTTCAAGCTGTCAGTTGCACCTCACTCCCCTAAAAATAATAGCATTTTCTCTGGATTCAAAGCACAGCCTTCTGTAGGGTTTGATTCAATCCTGACAAAAGAAATTAGATACATATTTCCCACTAGTGCTAACACTGATGCAACTCTCTGACATCGACCAGGACACAAGCCATTGTTCATGTAGGTATTTGGCTTTTTGCAATGCCACATCAATTAGATCTGCCACTTGTGCCCTCCAAGCTCCAGCTTTCCAGCTGGTCCTCTTTTGTCTCGTATAACTAGCAAGCTCCTTCTGTGACATTTGCAGTAAGCACCTCCTTCTCATCTTGGTAGGGAAAGAAGATAAGTTGTGGTGGTTTTTCCACATACATTGCCCAGTATATCTGCTTTGAACAACAGCAGTCCTGAAACTAACACTTAAAAACTGACATGCAAGAGGGCAGCCTTGGAAAATACCTAGATTTTTTCATATGGTTCCTGGATCATTTTGTTTCAATCTTGTCCATTTCTTGACAACTCAGAAAAAATCTTTTACTTATTTATGTTTTAAAACTATTATTTAAGAAGGTAGTCAGACCAAATATTATAATAAAGACGAGGAAAAGGAAAATTACAAAGAGGTAATGAGAAAAATTTGTAAGAAGGTAAAATAAGCTAAGTAGAAACAACAAGGCGGGGGAGGTTATATTGTTTTACCCTAAAAGATGCTCTAAGGTGTGACGTTCCCATACATTTCCGGGAACAAATATGTCATCTCATTTTATCACCTTTGGGACAATTTGTCTGGTTGCATTACTAATCCTTTGTACAGCTCCCTTAAAAAGCTGGCTGTGGTAGGGTAGCCAGTCCCGTTCTCAGCAGAGCAAAGGAAGGAAGACTCTTAGGCAATTCAGCTGCAAAATAACATCACTTGCTGAAGACCCATTCAAGGTGACAAAATGGCACTGGCTTCTTCCAGTGATTAGAGCAATCACTAGTTTCAATCCAAGGAAGCGGGGCCCTGTCCGTGTGGGATTTTTTGTGTAAGTTTACAGCTGCTGTCTCTCTCTCACACCTGGGGTAAAACCTCTGACTGCCCCAAAAACACAAACCCCAGCACTAGCAGTGCTTCTCCCAGGGAGGCTGCTAAGCTTCCAGGGTAAGCAGAGGTTGCCCAGAGGATGCTGCTGCCGGCATTCCCTCCCTTCCTAGGGGCAGACCCTCATCTTCAAAGTATTTGCCATTACTCACGACACCTGCACGCATGGTCTAGTCCTTTCCACCACCAGACACTTCTAAGGAAGCAGAGAGAATGTTGTGGCATATTGTCTAATTGTCTAAAATAACAATTTTGGCAATTAGAAAGCTTTTCATAGGCCTTCGCTGTACCTGTCAAGGCCAGCACACAACTCTAAGGACTGTTTTTCTTCATCTCATTCCCAAAAGCACTTATGTGGGTGGAAAGGGAGGGCAATGTTCACTGTCCTGACTGCTTGCATACATCAGGTCTGTCCTTGGTCTGCCAAATTTAAGACATCACTGGACTAGAAGGTGGTTCACTGGCCCCAGCCTAACAGCTGAACAAACTTTGCAGCCATAAATTATGAAAATACACAAAGAGAAAGGTCAGGAGGAAGTGTTTCCTCATCACGGCCAAGTGACAGGTTCTCCCTCACAGGGTGAGCGCTGCCCATATGAGCTGCACTGGCTGGGCAGTTAAAGAAAAGCAGCTGGGAAGAGAGAGAGGATGTGGTTACTGCTTGGGGGACTTAGAAATCAAACGTGGTCTTTTTTCTTTCTTTTTCTTTCTCCTCTTTTTTTTTTTTTTTAGTGTTTCCTTCAAAGCCTTTTTTAGTCCATAAAACCTGCTATCTGTGTGGGTCGTCCATGCTGCTAGCTCTTCTGGCCGGAACTCTTATCTCTGAAACTTACCTTTTTGTCTCAAGTTTGTGTTTTGTTGGTTTGGAGGGGTTTTTTTCCTGTATTTGCCACATATCCTGTTTGGGATTTTATTATCACAGCACCTGGAGCAGAGCTTTTTAGGGTCTTACCATGCCCTCTTGCTTATCCGCTCCTGAAGTAGTTATAAAGAGCTCAAAACCAGCACTCTGAGATAAAATGCTCTCTTTCACCATCTTTCCTCTTCCTCTGCTCAAGGGTAAGTGCACTAGTCCTTAGAGCACTACTCTCTGCTCCCCTCTTTAGACTGGAAATTGGTAAGACAAAAACTCAGTTTCACAGTTCCCCTTCCATCTGCGTGAAGCAGCCTAAACTGGGACACCAGTCTGCATATTGTGGTGCCTGAAACACAGCGAGAGGGACTGTGCCTTTGAGTGGTCACCTCTAGCAGTGCTTCTCCACAGATTTTTTTGTGAGATGGTCTCTCAAAGACAGTAAAGACATAGTGTCAAGGGGTGCTCTCGAATTAACTGCTGCACTGTGGAAAGGAAAAAGAAGAGAGAGGGAAAAATATTACCAAGAAAAACATCACAGGGGAATTCTGAAAAGTCATTAGTAGCTTAGTACAGTTTCTCCCTAAAAGCTTTTATCAATTTATTAATAATACCCTCTTGAAAAGCAGTCTAATATATTTACCTTATTTTTCAAAAGCCTTCAATTTTATGTAGGAGGTACCAGTCAACAAACAAATAAAAGCATGTTTATTTTAAGGAAACATGAAACAAAACAAAAACATCCATTTTTTTTGTAACAGAGCACCTATCTGCTTGCCCCTATCCTTGACTGCAGTATTTTGATGGCCAGTGAAGGCATACATTACTGTACCTGGATTCCCAGAAGGGACAGACAGGTTAACTCCCCAGCTGCACTAGATCACCTCAAAAGCTCAGTACTCTCAATACTACAAAGACTAAACAGTGAGTGGGCACACCCTGAGTCAGTGTGTGGGTGATTTTTTGGTCAGTGTTTCTGCAGCACACATGCTATCAACAAAGTGTTGCCCACATTAGGAAGGCCACTGCTTGATAGTGGGAACTCAGGACAATGCAAATGAAGCAAGGGGGAAAAAAAAACCCAAACCAACCAACCAAAAAAACCCCAAAGCAACAAAACAAACAAACCACCAAAAACATTGCCTTCACTCTAACAGTTATATCTGCAAGACAGCCATTGAAGCCTAGAGTTCAGTGTTGGAGCTGGGCAAAAACATACATAAAACAAAAAGTCGTGTTGTTCAATATTTTCTGAAGAATGAAAAAGAGAAAAGGGAAAAAAAAAAAAGAAGAAGAGAAAAAATAGGTTACATCCAATAAATCCTTTTATTAAAAGTCAGACTATAATAAAGCAGGGAGTTGGAACACAGCCTCTTTCAGTCCATATAAGAGAAGATCCACATTCCTGTCTTTCCCATGACAGAATCTGCTCACAGGTCTTTTTTCTAGCAGTGTATTTATAATGTTCTCTAACTTGCAGGAGGTTGAATGTTTCTATAGTTAGAAAAATTCAGGTACCTGTGACAAAACCAAAAAAACAATCATCCACTAAGGAAAGCCTATTAACATATAGTCAATTTCTTTAACAGATAGGGTTTTTTAATCAAGTTCTCTCAAAACTTATTGATGATTTACCCCATTTCTAACCACTATGAAATTCTACCACAACAATGAGTAACCAATTAATTATGATGAAGGTGTTGAAAGAACAATATGTTCCAGGAACAAAATATTACAGAAAACCAAGATTTTACATTTATATTGAAGTGTACATAAGATAAAAACTCATGTGTTAAATATACACTTCTAATTATAATAAGACATGCAGCGAGGAACAAACAGCTGACAACAGCAAGAGCTTTGCAACTCAAACCATTAGTTGTATTTATAAACTTTATAAAAGCAAAATTAACTCATGGTGGGTTTTTTCTGTCATTTATTGGCAGCGTCATACTTAGCTATGACACTGCCAAAAGCAAATTGATTTAAATAGCTCAACTTCCAAAAAGTTAAGCTGGTTCTCTGTGGCATCTCATAGCAAACCCCCTTGTTTTTGCAGGTATTTTTGTTTGTTTGTTTTGGGTAGGGAGTGAGAAGTCTGCTTACTTTCCAAGTTGTACTGGAATACCCAAAGCGGCCTTCTGTTTCTTTTTTTCGTGCCTCTCAAAAAAAATACAAACACTGTAAATTGAATTCTCACCACAAGGCATGCCATTCACTGCCACATTACTCTTGGTGTTGGTCCTTTCATTATTACACCGGGACTACTCTCCATCATGGAAAGGACATGAATAAAGCCTATCCAAACCAAAGACTATTTGTTTGGATGGGCTTTATTTATTTGGGCTGTGCCATTTAGTTCTTCACCACTTTTATGTATTTATCCTGTATTTATACCTGTACAATGAACTTCTACAATGCAAAGGGTTTTCACCAGTGCTCATATTTCATTTGGAACTGAGGAGAATTCTGATGTAAGCACAGATCTTCCCTCCCCTCCTGAGCAAGAAAAAACCCAGAAGAAAGCCATTTCACCGTGAGAAAAACGTTGATGAGCACGTTCAGAAGAGGACAGAGGAAGATGGTCTTCAGCACCAGTCATTAAAGCAGAAGGACTGACTATGGCCTCACTGTGTAACGCATTTGTCGGAGATCACTGTCCACGAAACAGCACTGGAAAAGAGGAGGGAAGAGTTGGTCTGCCCAGATGCAGGGAGTCAGGTAGCACACTCACGGGAAATGCTGCTGATGGCAGTGGTGTCATTGAAGGTCCCTGACATTCCCATTCCCCCCGCTGGATGTCTGGCACAGACAAGTCTGCTCCAATGCAGTGATCCTGCCTGTGCTCAGACGGGCTGGCACAGCCAGGTCCCACCCCACCACTGCCCTGCACAGAGGGCCCACGGGGCTGACCCTCTGCAGGGCCCTTCCCTGTGTCTGCCTGGGGTCTGCTGTGTCCCACCAGGCCCTGTGGCAATGGCTGCTGTGTCTGAAAAGTCAGCAGATATTCCCTGTCCCTGCCTGATCTTTATTTTAGGTTTTATGAGGCAGCCAAACTGCTTTTCCTTAATGTCACTGACTAATTAGAGAGCTGTGGTGCATGCATTTCTGCCAAGGAACATGCAGTGGGAGGAGGTCTCAGATCTCCTGACACTCTGCTACCAGTATCTGGCCTGCCTGTTCTTCAGCAAAGGGCAAAAGAGAGTAGCTGCAGCTACTTGAGTAAATCGAGCACGTGAATGGCCACCCTTTGGCATGGAGTGTCCTTGGTCCATATTATCAAACCTCCCTTCTTTCCAGGAGAGGGTGGCTGGATGCAAACTGCCTGCTGGATGTGGGCCACGGCCCACAGTAAATTTCAGTAGGTGCCTGGCAATTTTCTAGGAGAGTTCTGTCTGGCAGGGGTTGAAACTCCAAGTGTTTTACCAAGCGAAAAGTATAGCTTGCCAGGTTCCAGCCCCTGGGAACATTCCTTACACTGTATAGCTTACAAATATAGCCACAGCCATCACACATAGCTATGCACTGCCCTCACCCCACAGGAGCACATCTTGGCAGCCGCAGAAAGGGAGAGCTGGAGCACTGGGCTGCACTCTGCGAGGCACAGGGCATCACAGCTGAATCACAGCCTTCAAGGCTGACTCATTGCTGACCTTAATTATACACGTTTTATTTTAAACTGCCTGCCCCAAAAGTTAATAACTATGTTTTTTCCCTAATACAGAACTGGAGAACAGTATGACCATAGGTCACCTGCCGTTCTGCTCAAGTGGGAAGTAGAAACAAATTAGCTTTTGCTTCAGTACCACCAGGACAGAATCTAGCCTATGTATTGAAGAGTATGCAGGTGTTTCTGGAACAGACTTGAAACAGAACATAGAAGTAGTACAGGTATCTTGATGAATCAGTGTAAAAAGAAGACAATAAAGACTGAAAATGTGATTATGATAAATGGTAGATTGCATACCATAAAGAACACTAGAAACTACACAGTGGCGTGTACAAAGAGCCATAAGTAGAAACAGCCACAAGCATCCAAACAAGTTATTTCCTGTAAAAGCAGGAAACAAACAACTACCGTGAGATTTTTTATTAAAATAATTATATTAAAGGAGAAAATTTAGAAGGCTTGGGAAGATTTTTATTATTGTCGTTGCAGTGTTATTATTGCTGAGGTTTCCCTTCTCCTTCCCCCTTATCAAGATCTCTCAGCAACAAAACAATACTAGGAAAATAAGAGCCCCCTACCTTCATCAGATGGCTGCATACAGGGAGGAGAGGAATCATTACCTGCACAGTTTGAGACACTCCAGCAATGACCACAGTCTCCCTTCACTCTTTCTTCAGGGAAGGGTGGAGAAGGTACCCCAGATTCCAAAACAGCTTGCAGCTACCCTCCTCCAAAGCAGCATAGCTCCCAGGAATGAAAGCTATCAAATACTGATGGGTCAGGACAGAAATGGTCCATGGGAAAAGATCCTATTTCTCTTTGTTCCTGTAAAGAGCGAGACTTTTAATCAACCTCTTATTAGAGAATATATCTTATAGTGAACTTCATGTCAGGGTTCAGAAAACAAAGGAGGCGGCAGGAAACTACTTGGAATAGGTATTTTAAAAAAACAAAACAACAGTGGCAGGACTACAAATGGTACCAGGACACTCATTTCCTACATTAAGGTTCATCACCATGTTCATTACCTCTACCCAGTGAGCAGCAGGATTCAACTGATGGCTAAAAGCAAATGGATTACATTTCAGGTCAAAGAAAAAACCTTTACATTCTAATGTTGCCCAGAGCAAATTCTCATTTTTAAATAAAGCAGGTGTGAATAGTTGCCTTCAAAGCAGAAGCAGACTGGGAATCTCAAATGCAATGTCATCTCCAAGGGGAAGATTTTAATCAATCTGCAAGTATTCAGCTAGATGCAATACACAACAGAAAATTTCTCTCCATCATTTTTTACCTTTCAGGAAAGTGCCTGTAAAAAGTGCATGAATTATCTTAGGTTTGCTATCTCTGATTGAGCAGTGGGCTGGGAAATCCAGTCCTCCAGATATTTTCTGAAAATATTGAACTTTTCATAGTCAAGGCAGGTTTCAGACATAGTATTCAATGTTTATATTAAAAAATAACAAAACACATAGTCATAGCATCATATAATATTTTGGGTTGGAAGGAATCTTCAAAGGTCATCAAGCCCCCTGGAATGAGAAGGGACACCTTCAACTTGCTGAGTGCCCCATCCAATCTGAACTGAAATGTTCCCAGAGACGTGGCATCTGCTGCCACTCTGGGCCACCTGTTCCAGTGTTTTACCACTCCCATAGTTAAAAATTTCTTCCTTGTAATTTATATGAATCTACTCTCCTTTAGTTTAAAAACATTACCCCTTAGCCTACTGCTTCAAGTCCTGTTGAAAAGCTTGACCCCATTTTTCATGTAAGCCCCCTTCAAGTACTGAAAGTCCACAAGGTTTCCCCAAAGCCTTCTCTTTTCCAGGCTGAGCAATGCCAAGTCTCTCAGCCTTTCCTCATAGTGAAGGTGCTTCAGCCCTCTGATCATTTCTGTGGCCCTTCCTCTGAACCTGCTGCAACAGGTCCACATCCTTCTGATGCTGGGGGCCCCAGAGTTGGACGCAGCACTCTAGGCAGGGGCACAAGAGAGCAGAGGGGCAGAATCCCCTCCCTGGCCCTGCTGCCCACGCTGCTTTGGATGCAGCCCAGGACACGTTTGGCTCTCTGGGCTGGGAGTGCTCATGGCCGGGTCATGTCCAGCCTCTCACCCACCAGCACCCCCAAGTCTGTCCATCCCCAGCCTGTTCTGATTCCAGAGGTTGCTCTGATTCAGGTGCAGCACCTTGCACTCGGACATGTTAAATCTCCTGATATTCCCGTGGCCTCACTTCTCAAGCTTCTCCAGGTCCCTCGGGATGGCATCCCATCCTTCAAGTGTGTCAATTGCACCACTCAGCTTGGTGTCATCTAAAAATTTGCTGAGAGTACACTCGATCCCTCTGTCTATGCCATTGATGAAGAAATAAAATAATGCTTGTTCCTATACAGGCTCCTTAAGGACACCATTTGTCATTAATCTCCACTGGGACTCTGAGATATTGACCACTAACCTCTGGATGTCACTGTCTAATTTCTTTCTCATCCACCTAACAGTCCACTCATCAAATCCATCTCTCTCCAGTTTAGAGAGAAGGATGTTAGGGGGGAATGTGTCCATCTTTCAGAAGTCCGGATAAATGACATCTGTAACCATTCCCTTGTCTCCTGATTGAGCCACTCTATCACAGAAGGCCACTGGCTTGGTCAGGCAGTCACTTCCCTTGCCCTTGGTGAAGCCGTGCTGGCTGTCTTGACTCACTTCCCTGTCCTTCATGTGCCTTAGCACAGCCTATAGAGGATCTCTTCCACAATCTTCCCAGGAACAGAGGTGAGGCATCTCCATTTAACTTTTTCTTTCCTCCATGGCACGACCTCACCGGTAAGGATTCCCTAAGAACATTGCTTTATTTGTACTGTGGCAATTACACAGCACAGCACTACTTACACCCCAAATTTATCTATGCTGTACAGAACAAATAGATTAAATAATTTTTCCTGAACATAAAGCTTCATACAGCAGGTGGGACCGCTGACAACAGTTGTCATTTGACCACTTAAGAATAATTAATTGCCTTTATCTGACAGCTGGATCCAGTAAAACCAGTAGACATCTGACAGCTGCCAGGGCTCGGGTCTGACTGGCTTCAATGTGATATGAGCTGATCTGCTGCTTCACACAGAGAGCAGGCAAGGGATAAAAAGGCTGGGTCTACACTGCACATCAAAACTTTTGCCAGTGCCATTGTGTCAGCAAGGGGAGCGATCTGTGATGACAACCCTGTAACAAGAAAACACCAGGTATATTATACAGTTAGATAGTGTCAGAAAAGGGCTTCTACCCTGTAGGATTTTCCCCATTTAATCTATACAAGTAGTGCATCTTTAAAGATATACACAAATAAGGGAAGTCTGCAAGTACAGCTATCCAAGCAAATCTTACCAATATAGACCACAACAAAATAAACAAGCCACACTGTCAGCTACTCCTTGAATATCAATCCAGATATCTTCAGTAAATGCAAGTCAACACCAGACCAGTGATTTTCATGCAACTGCAGTTAATACCACTGAGAAATTGCATTTTCCAGATGGGAAGACAAAAGCTAAAATTGTCAAAGAGGACATTCTAGGTTTCATTTGAAATGCTACATCTAAGGAGACATTTATTCCCAGAAAACATTTGCTCTAATCTCTTGAAACAGCTGCAAAACTATGTATCTTCCGAGTTTGGGGCACAAGATATTTTCTGACAAGTTTTGAAGCTCATGTCTTCGTGCCACGAGAGGAATCTCATTATTCTTCCTTCTTTTGATTTAAAAGACATGTCAAGCAGAACAGAGGTGGTCATTAGGAAGGAAACTTATCCTCTGGCAAAATGGGCCTAAAGCAAAGTATGAGTACACTGGGGTGTACTCAGCCCAGATCCCAGTCCTGCTGCTGGGAAAGTAATGTTGTTCCTGAGGCGCAGATGCCATCTCTGCTTGGCCATCCTCTGTGGGAGGAGGTGGTTTGCACAGTCTAGATTCACACAGAGTCCAAATTCACACAGGTCTGAGACTGGCATTGTAAACCTGGGCAAATCACTTCCCTTCACCGTCATGGTTTCTTCTGCTGCAATGTCACTCTCTGCCAGGATGAGAGGATTTGCTAATCATGGTTTATAAAACTTTAAGACTGTTAGGAAAATCAATTAAAATTGAGACAAACCCCTAGAAATGCCCCTGGGAAAGAAACAATCAGAGAAAACAACACTTCAAATTGTGTCACAGCAGTTGGTCTTGCTTCTCAGTCTCAGGGACTTTGTTCCACAGCTCTGCAGGACAGGATGCCAAGCTCCTCACTGAGCAGGACAGTTGGCTGGCACAGCACCAGCTTGGGAGGGAGCAGTGCCTGCTCCCAGACACGCTGCTGGCTGCACCACCTGGCCCCTGACCCTCCCACTACTGAGGCAAAGGGTCCAAAGTACCCACCCACAGAGAAAGACAACATCTCAGCATGGTCCCCCAAAACCTCTCGCCAAGTGCTCTGCACTGTCCACAGTGTGCCGTCTATCAAATGTCACTGTGGTGGGGGACAGAGAAAGTGACTTAAGATACAGAACAAAAGAAAAACGGTATTTGAAGATGCTCTCAGACCAATATAAAATCAGTATTTTAACTGATGACTAAAGCACTACCCAAATACATTTTTTTAAAATGCAAATATCAACAATTCAGTTACATGCGAAATATGCATCCACAAAACCTACTCTGAATATAGAGAGGTCTGCCATCAAACATTTAAACATTTCATCTGCAAGTGCAAGTGCATATTAATGAATGCCAAGGGCACTGTATATCCTGAAAGAAGACAGTCATCACAGTAGGTAGGGCTCGCACCATTTATGTTTTAAAGATGTCATTGAAGTAGCCACTACATCCTTGCAGAAGACTCAATCCAATGTAGATGCCCATTAGTTATGTAGAGACAAGCATGATAACTATGTGTGTGTAATGAAGAAAATGAAAAAGAACACAGTGTAATAAAACGATTTGTATGTTTGTTTCTATAATCTTTAAATTTTTCCAAGAAATTTAGTCTTTCTCTGCTCATTTGTAGAAAAAATAAAAGGAAACACACCTTCTTTTTCTGCAATTCAGACAAAATCTCAGTGTATATAGAAAATTTTTATTTGAATGTGCAAGTGAAAATGCTGTTTCATTCATTTAACTGATGAAAACTACTGCCCTGCTATTCTACTGTGATTAGACTATAATTTTTTGGTATGTCCTGAGTGATTTTGTAACCTTCACTCCAGTGTTTGCATCTGGAACAACAAACAATAAAAGAAAAAAACAGAGTAGACAAGATGTTCATTTAACACTGTGTTTGTCTAAAATTTTTGGGCTTGTTCAATTCAGTTGAGCTAAACCTCACACGTGACACAAACAGATACTATCAAACTGAATTGAATCATTTAAGTTCTGCAGAAATTTTGTATAGGAGATCATGACTGTTTTGGATTTTAAATCTCTGTGCCCCAAAAAACATATTTGAAGTTGTTGCTTTGGATGAGACTGTGCCATAGCCCTGATTTTTATGGATCAAATCTGGGTGAATGACAGTGTTAATAAGAAAAGAAAAAAAAACAAAAAAACATCCGACCAAACATGAAATCTATTCCCAGTAAGTTATATTCAGAGACTGTGCAATGTTCTGTGCCAGAGTTTTTAAAACTGCCTGTTAGTAAAGCCCATGCTGCAAGACAGTCACCCTGAAACTACAGGCCCATTTGGTCCTGCTCTCTGGGGATGATAGGTCTGTGCAGGAAAGCCACTTCTGGAAGGCTGGCATCCTTACTTCTCTCTTCTTCCCCCTCCACAGCATTCCCTGTCAGGAAAGCACTGCTTTGAATACCTGTTTCCTGCCTTGCTGGTTTATTCAAGCAAACCACTAAATCCATGCCAAACAGGGCCTTCCTAACAGCTGTGGACACACAAGCCAACAGAATTAATTTTTACAGAGCAGAGAAATCTGAGAAAGTTTGCACAGCCCTAATATAACCATAACTATTTTCAGCTTGGGGAAAAAAAAAAAGAAAATCCTCTGGCCAAGTGCACTTCACAAGTTAGTAACTAACACAAAACATAACTTTCTACCTGAGTGGTATAAATTATGCCCAGCATGGACACAGCTCCAGTGCACAGCATGGTTCATTGCAGTAGTACCAGTGAGTCTGCACCAGCTCCCAGCCCAGGCAAGCAGCCCCTGAGAGATTTTATGTACTTCTTTCACATTTAGGCAATGCTAATAAATATAGCACAACTCTCCTCTTCACAGAGGAACTCTCCCAGGCCCACAGAAAGAGTAAATTGAAGCATGAAGGTACTACCGAGATGAGAGCAGCATAAGTGCCCCAGTTCCAATCAAAGTGATAAAATCAGTGTATCACTGAACACGCCTACCCCAAGCACTCTACTCTTGTGCTGTTATCACTCATCAAATTTCTAGTAACAGGGCTTCCGGCTCCTACACAGCCATCACGTCTGAGGTTTTTTTCATTTCATGAATTTCCTTTTTTGTGGGAAATCAGTGCTTGCATAAGGGCAAAGTTCACAAGTAGGTAAATTTAAGTCCTAGAAGACATGTGGGAGGGGAGCTGGAACTTCAGTACCAGTGGTGTGCCTCACTCACTCATTGTACAGTTTAGTCCCAGAACTCTTTTTACCCTCAGTCTCTTGTCAGGGGCACTTACCCATTACTTGTCCTGACAAATTAGTTGAGAGGGAGAGAAAACAACTTGTTTTGGGAGAAAATGCTAAGCAACTTCTTCACCTAACATCGAACAACCAAAGTCCATCTGAATCAAGGGAATTGTGCTGAGGGCTGGAACCTCCTTTTTGTGCTATAAGAAATCAAAGTTGCTTATGAGGTTTTTTCAGGCAGATCTCAAAGGCTAATTACAGAGGAAGTTGAAAGATTTCAGAGAGAAGTTGAAGTTTGCCTGTTGGCTGGCAAAATGTCTCAGCAATAAAGCCTAATCAAGGAAGGCATGGAGGAAAAGTCACTTGCTGGATACAGCAAGCAGGAACTTTGGCAAAGACAGAAACAGAAGTCACTTGGGCCTCATTCTCTGCTCAGGGTTATGTACATCAGCTGTTGAAGAAAATCTCACCCAGGCCTCTTACAGCAAGAGGCTGCCAAAATCTGCAAAAGGCTCTCATAGAAATCGTTGCCAAAGTCCATTCCAGTGAACCAATCCTGGAAGGGCACCCTTGTCCTGGTCCATCCAATGCCTCCAGGAAGGGGTAGGCTGTCACCTGCAGTCCTTCTCTGCTGTCGCCTCTGCTCACAGTGGGTTCAAACGCCTTTGTGCTCCATTCCAGAACAATCTCCCAGACTAACCTTTACAAACTCTTTAACATCAAAGCAAAGGATGAGAATATCTCTCCCCACCATCACAGGTCTTAATGTTGAAGTGGGGTACAGTGTGGATTTGTTGAGGTTACTCCTTTGGCTCTCTTTCCTACACCAAAGCTAAATAAAGCACAATTCAGCATGACCTAAGGGAGGAGCTGAACGTGTTTGCTTCCACAAGATCACTCCTCCTATTTAAGTTCAATCACCAGCAAGTAAACTATTCACAGGTGGACCACTCAAGGAGAGGAAATAGGCATGACCAAGCTGTCTACTTGACGGAGTTAGGTGATGAACCTCTTATTTTCCCATTAGAGTTACTTCTCATTTCTAATGAACATCAAGTAAAGAGCCGATGTTTTTCTCCCCTACTCTTATAGATACTATTTTAAAATTGTTCTCTTCTTTCTTCCTTCTAATGGTTGGAAACCTTTGCTCTTCACATAAGATTTTGTAACATTTCCCTGTAGTGAAGTCCAAGTTAAAACTGTTATCCTTTTGGCCTTTGACAATATTATACTTCAGTAATGGCAGATGTCACCAGGTTCTCTCATACTATGACTTGCAGACTAAAATTAACGGGAGCCCCCAGTAGTCACCAGCAACCACAGGCACTTCTTTCCTTCAGGTCAATTCTTCTTTTACAGATCTTAACGTCTCTTTTGCAGGTACCCTGGCTGCCCACAGTGTCCTGCCACCTTTCACCTCCACTGCCTGCCAGGAGACTGGGGGTCACAGCAAAGCAACACCTGAGCATTCCAAGGATGACGGCTCCACCACTGCAACACCTCCTGTGCTTAGCCAGGGAGACAGTGTGAGAGACACACATCTGCTTGGCACACGAGCATGCTCCTGGCATTCTGGGGGTCCTAAAAAAAATACCCGTATATTTTGTGCTTAGTATGCATAAAAATTAAGCTATGCAGCAACATATTGCATGCAATTTAAATATTCTTTCATGAAGAAATGTCACAAAGGGCTTTTCTTTCTGGTGACTTCTGGTGATTACTGAGCATTGTTTCCCTGTTTCTTGAAATCAATATAGAAATAGGCTGCAAGTAACTAAGAAAAACCACCTTCTACACTTTGAGCTCCAAGGAAAATATTTAAAGCAAAGGCAGTGGAAAGCCATAGGGAATGAGCAATGCTGAAACGCAGCAGTGTTTCTGCTGATCACCCTCACTCTGAAGCAACACAGATGAACCAACAGAAAAGACCAGACAATTCCTCGAAGATAAAATGAGATTTTATAGGGATCCTGAGTAGTTAACATATTTTGTCCCCATGCCTCTCCTCAGCAGTGTGAAATGTCAAGCTTGGAAAAAGAGCGTTTATACAAGTGTGTGAGAGAATCACATGCACGTACAATAGAGTGTGTCAGGATTTTGACTGGGCATTGAGAGGAGCAGGGAAAAGGGATCAGAATACTGCTAGTACGCTGCTCCAGAAGCAGACCCTGATAACCAGCAGAGGAGCTCACCTGGAGTTCTGCCAGTAAAATACACTTCCTCTGACCCAACTCCACAGCACCGGTGGTGAGCAGCTATGCCTCTGTCTGTAGCTAGATGTGAGATCAAGAGCACTGCTGCTGATATAATAGCAGTTTAACTCCTGGTGGCAGAATTAGTTAGGTCTTCATTTGTACCATTAGGCACCAAACCACCGTTCAGGTCTCCGGGCATTTAACCTGTCAGTGCTGCAGCCCAAATCTGAATGCAAAGGTGGAGTTTAAGCACGAAGCCAGGTATATTCTCTTTATAAACTAGCACCTTGTTGATAATCAGCTGTTATAATCTAATGATTGCATTAGAACCATAATTGTGCATTTACTTGAAAAAAACTACGTAATCATTTCGGGTATTTGTGGCACATTTGTGAATAAGATGGGGAAAGAGTCATGGAACAGCTTCCCAGGCGTCTCCTAGAAATGTGCTTGTACCATATTATTGAGGCATTCAAACAGAGTAGAACAAGGCCAAGTATGGCATGGTCCACCTCAGATGGCAAGTAGTGCCAGTACAATTGTACAAAGGGTATAAAACAAAATAAAAGAGAGTTGCATGGAAAAATGTGTGAGTGGAGAAGAGAATAAAAAGCTTTAATGTACTACTCTGCTTTGAGCCTGACCTAGATCAGGAATTTTTGCAAGCTCTTTGGTAATAATAACATACTTACAACACAGAACCATGCACTACAAGAGACTAAAAAAATAAAAAACAAAAAAACACAAAAACCAAAACAAAACAAAACAGAAACAAACAAACAAACAAAAACCAAAACCAAAAAACAACAAACAAACAAACAAACAAACAAACAAAAAAAAAAGCCCAAAAAACTAAACCAACAAAAAAACTCTACAAGACAAATGTGGTTAATACCTCTGCCTTTTATTCCTCTGTTACAGATTTTAGAATGTTTTTGCAGAAGAGAGTCTGATGATGCCTTTGTTGGCCAAAACAAAGGCACACGTGGATTTTGCTTCCATGTATCTGCACATTCCTAAGGCCTGCAGTAAGCACATTCACTGGAAAAACACTGGTGATGATTTTCTAATAAACAACATATTCTACTTGTAAGCTAAGCTTTAACTTAAATAAAGCTGCTTCTTCAGCCTCTGGACTATAGACAGCATTAAGGAAAGAAGAGGGAGCAAATCAATGCTGCAATTAATGCTAGGTCTGTAAACAACCTTAAAAACAGCTGGAGGTATATGTACTCCTATGATCCACCTCAGTAAGTTCTTAGCTCAAACCATCAACAGATGTTAAAAGAAAGGAAAAGGAGGACCTATTATTGGTATGTTTCAATTTTATCTGAAATGCAGAATTTAATACATCATGCAAGGATACACTTGGTAGCTTTTGAGATCACTTCAAACAAATATATGTATCATATATTATTTATTGCAAATTCAATCTCAGTACTACCACGTAGAATCTTTCTGGTATTTTATGGGTGATGACTGTAGTTTCCACAAAATAATGGTGTCCATAATTCTACATTGATAGGTTCCTGCATGGGAAAATAAAAGTGCCCTTCTAAAGAAATATTAATCAACTTCTTCAAATTCTTACACAGCTGGCATCCTAGGAATTTTTATTGGCTTTGCTCTGAGTTGTAGTTAAGCCCCTTAAGTTATTAAGGTATATTTTAAGGTGAGTCTGAATCTTGAACAAAGCAGCTCAAAATGATGTTTAGCTCATCTGCAATATTTTGTATCACTGAACTGAGCACCCTTTAATACTGAAGACAATACCCCAGTGTTGTGTGGCTAAAAGCTTAGTCTTCAGCTGGAACCTGTAGTTCCCTCTTATTAAAGTAATTACACAAGAAACTGTGTCTTAAAGTCAGTTCTTTGGCGGACCTTTCTTAGCCCTGAACATTCAGTTCACTCTTAAAGGTTTCATCAAAACATCTCTTGCATAACAGAAGAAGTTTATGTGTCACTCTAGGTCTGTAGTGACTTTGTAAAACACTAGCTGCAGTCAGGTGTACCAAGCAGCATTTGTCTATTTTCACAGTTTTATTATGTGGGAACAAGGGCGATGAAGACATACGAACTCTGGAAAAGGTAGGAACCTATTGATGGAAAATAATATTTCACTCAAGTATTCTGAAGAAAATTACAGTGCTTTTTAGAATTTGATTACAAGGACTCTTATTTATTATTAAATTGGTAGTGTTTCCTACTATAACTAATAGTACTTCAGGGTAAACCCAGGTGATGGATGCCTGGCTGATGAAAATCTGACTCATACTGGCATTTTGATTTAAAAATGTTCTTGATGTACATTCTAGGCCACAAAGCAGAGGAGGCTTCCTGCTTTATTAATGTCCTCCTCAGCTCATACCAGTGCTGGTGAATTGGTAAGATGAGGATGTGACCAAACTGGGGCCACTCCTTGCCAAACACACTCTCTTTCTTGAGGCTAATATATAATTAATATAATGGCTAATAAGGGCTGCACCTAACACTTGAATCACTCTCCTGCTTTGGAGCACATAACATTTGTCAAAGCAATTTATATACAGGAGATTAAAGATATTTGTCCATATCTGCTTTTATGAATAAATACACCATTGCATTAACTCATGAACAACCATCAACTACAGAAAACTTCACAAAGTTTCTGCTGCTGGGGAAGCTGGTTTCAGCAACTCTGAGCATGGTCTGTTACCTTATCCCACACACAACCTTCCTCTCATTTTCTATTTTCACACGAGTTTGCAGAGCCAGAGGCTGGCATGGAGAACACCTCGAGGCTATCAAACTGCCTTCCTGGTGTANCCAGTACACTGCATCTACATTGCACATTCAGTCTCTTCACACAGTGAAAGCAAGCATGGGGTGCTTTGGGGACAGAGAGATGATCAGGGTGCTCACAGCCATTCTCCAGAAGGGCCCCTGGGCACTGACTCCCCGAAGCACTGGGGTAGTCCCATCCAGGAGGGGAAATCCCACATTCATGTCAAATGCTGTCTGTGTGGGACTAGGAAAGTTCTGCTGTCATCTACCACTGCTGCAGTGGTGATTCACCGACCTGCTTCACCTTTCCTCTCCAAGCCTCTCTCTAATGTCTTCCCTGAGAGGTCTGACCACTGCTCTAACCTTAAGAGGTAAATGCAAGGATGTCTCCATCACTCTGCTGCTAAGCCTGTCATTCAGACCCCTCTTCTTCCTGACTACATCACAGGTCTCTCTGGCTACTCTTGATTTCCACATCCCTTATGCTCCACTCTTTGCAAGAAGACAGATGCTGTGGCTATTTTTTTACCCACCACATAACACCATGGCACTCTTCTATTTTATGCAGCTCCTTTTAACCTCCCATGACCTCCACTTTTCTACTAATAAAGCTCAAATTTTGTGGTTTTTTTCCAGGAGGCTGAGGATATCCCTGTCCCTTCTCCATCTCCTGCTGTGAACCCTCTTGTGGGAACAGTACTGGTCACCACTCATACACTGGTTTTGAGTTCACTGCAGAAAGGGAAGACTTTAGGGTACTAAAGAGGTCAGCAAAAGGAGGGGGATTTCTACATTGTTCAAATTAGACATGGAAAGTTCTCCTTGTTTGTGTATGTCCACAGTTGCTCCACTGGTACTGCATGCATTTTCAAACAATGTCCCTGCCTTTTCCACTGTCCTGTTGGGGCAAATCCACAATGTCTCTTTTTTTTTTTTTTACTTCCTCTTGCAGTTCCTTTTCTGAACCTCTCTTCAGTTTTCTATCTAGTCATTCAGTTCTCTGTGGCCAAACACAAAGTGATTGGGAGCCGTATCTTTACACAGAACACATTCTGTTTTACAATCAGAAGTTTTTATTTCTCACTTACAGCTCTGAGCAGAAATGCAACCCCAGACCAGACCATTGCCTTTCAGGTCCTGCTGCCCTCACTTATGGCACTTGCAAAAAAAGGAGGCTCAAGCTGCCATTTACCCCACGTGGTGCAGATATTCACTCATCCCGGGACTCAGCCTTTGGCCAGCAAAAGACCTATGACATCCCAGTTTCACTGCAGTTGGTCCTTCCCTTCAGGGAACCACAAGTGTGGGGAAAAATTCTTTTCCCTACCTGGGGCAGGATTCAGCTCCATTTGTCAGTAAACCTGAGTGCACGGAAGATCCTGTGACACCCTGACAGCAAGGACTGCACTGCTTCAAGGATGACTCACACGCACTGACGCAGCCAGAGAGGAGCTGCAACCACAGGGGTTTGGTCCAAGCATGAACCTTTACCTAGTTACAAGCCTGTCTTCCGAAAGTGACTACTAAAAACTGTGCACTGACAGGTCTTCCCCTACCCACCCCGGAACAAGGCACTCTTAGGAAAGCATTAACATTAATCCGGAAACCTCAGCAGAGCCTCCTGAGAATTTGTGTTACTTGCATTGAAAGAGGGCTACACCTGAGCTAAAAAGTAGCAGATCTTTCAACTGCAGAAAACAAGTGGGAAGAAAAATGTCAATTTGCTGACTGCCAGCAGCAGGCAGGCTTGAACCCACAGCCTAGTGAGAGCAGAGACAGCAATTTCTGATGTGCACACATTAATGTGATTTTGTTTGTGACCCCAGTAACACAGAAAGTGCTGCAGTGTCAGAAGCTGCTGTCCAAGGGCCCCAAGCTTTGCCTGTCCCCACTGGATTAGACAGGGCGCGGCGTGCTACAGACACAGCTAATGCAACCCCTGATGGAGAGCACCACCCAACAAACTGCAAACCTCCACCACTCAGAGGCCTGGGGCTCTGCAGAGCTACCTTGCTCAACCAGACAGAGCAATCGCTGAGCAGGACTTTCAAGTTCATGGAAAAGTACTTGGAGCAACTGAAGGAAGGACGCACTGAATTGCTGAAAGAAACGTAGGTACAGCTCTGAGGAAAAGAGGGAATTCCCAGATATGTACAGTCATTCATTCCTAAAACAAGGATTGCTGGCATTGAGCCAAAGCTGGCTAAGTGGTCTGTTGTGGGAATTAATGATAAGTCACTGCTTGTGTTGTTTCAGGACATAATATATTTATGTGGTTTATTCAGATAATGTTGCAATTTCTGCACCTGACATTCCCTGAGCTTTACCAAACATACGCATGCAAGTGCCTTTCCCCATCACCAGTTTTTCCACCTTTTTTTTTCTTCTACTTCTCCGAGGTATATACAGCCATCATGACAGCACCCCAGAGTACGTGTTCCCCCTCTCCTCACAACAGCTTGTGCCACTCTTCCTTCCTCCTCTGCTCCAGCTCTGACTGCCACCACAGCCCCAGGGCCGCAGGCTGAAGCACTCCTGCAGAGCAGAGGTGTAAACCACCACACACTGGGGGCAAAGGGTGCTCACGAGAGCTCTGCTGGATCCCAGCCATGCAGGCAGTGCAGCAGCACTGCAGGACTCTTGAATGTCAGAGGAGTGCTCATAACCACTTTCATCCGTCTTCCCTCTGCTCAGCTGCAGGCACCACCTCACTAAAGGCACACACACTGCCTGCACACACACACACACACACACACTGGGAACACAAAAGGTAGCATTGATAGTCACGCTCCACCAGGGTGACACATGAGAAGAGGAAAGGGACAAACTGTGAAATGCAGCCAACACACTTGGTCACCGGGGCCTGCTGCAAACAGCAGGATGATCAGCAGCAAATCCAAACTGTCCAGGACAGAGTTTGTGTCTTTTTTTCTGCACGTTCCTCATCTTCACTTTTCCTCTCCTTCAGTTACCCCACAAGCAGTAGGGTACAGTTTCTCACAGTTGTGCTTAAGTTTCTGCAGGAAAAAAAAAAATATGAGAAGAAGGAAAAAAAAAATTGCAGGAGGTTTGGGACAATGGACACAAAAGTTTTTGCCTCTGACAAAACCAGCAAGGAGAAAAATTTTTTCCAAGAGTTGCATAGGTTGAGAGAGTTCTGCAGGGTTTTTTTTTCACCCTGGATTCTGGAGAGATGAGAGTAAGGTTTCAGAAAGAAAACACTTAATTTTTATACTTACAAAGATATTGTCAATATTTCCCTTTAGAAAGTGTTGAAAGCGACCTGGGGCAGGGGTTGAGGGAGACATCAGGATATGCACATGTGCATGTATTTATTAGGTTATGCACTCACGGAAAACAAAGTCAGAAAATCCTGGGCAAGCCCCTAGCCTGGCAGCACCCAGGCAGGGGGTTGTCTCTTCCCACACAAAGTCCTTTGAGCCCATGCCAAGTGTTCAGGCTCACCCAAGGAGTCATATTTAACTCAGCATAGAGTCAGGATTTTCCAGCAGCTGTATGGGGAGCCAACTCAGTTGTCAGACACAGCACACACAGTTCACCCGAGGCTTCATTTTCTTCAGACTCACAAGAGTAAGGATACCAATGCCTTTTAGAGGATGCAGAGAATGTCAGCCACACCATCCCCCTTTCTCCAGCATGAGGGAGTGATGAAAACGAGTTGTTTGGTGTTTCCCAGTACATTTGGTCCATATTTGAGAGCTGAGAATTACACTTTTTTTTTTCCTTATCACAACTGTAAACTGCTTGTTTATCGCCTGCTCTTTTCTTCCTTCCATAATCAAAAACTTAGCAGTGCAGCGCACAGGTGTGTCTTATATACAGTATTTTAGATATGTAAAAGTCACCACAAATTTTTAACAAAGACACAGATTTTCCTAAAGATTCTGGTAAATACACCTGAAGGAAAACTTGTTATTTGTGTCACAATTTGAATTCTGTCACCAAAGACAAGTTTTTCAAATCAGGTCATAGAGCCACTACATTACCTTGCTGTAATCCACTAAGCTGAGGACACGATACTGCTGTACAGTAGATACAGGATGTCAGGTCTTATTTTCACAGTGCCATAAAACATGTGAACTGGTGTTATGTGACCCAGAAGTAGGAAATTCACTTCTTTAGACCTTAGTATTGAATACAGGGGCTTTTTTTATCCCCATGGACATATAGTAACCGTGGGGTTTCTTGTGGGTAAGCTCACGGAAACCTCAATGCACGCCTCGCCCGAGATGATTTATCACTTCCGCGCACAGTAGTTGTGCATATGTTATAACTGGCATCTGGTTTTTATGGGGTGAGTACTGATCTTCTCTCTGAGGGATTTTTTTTCCTTATCCGTGATTGAGTAAAGGTGGGTAGTTGTATCTGTAGCAAGTTCAAGCAGATACTACACGCCTAAAGGTGCTTATCTTAGTTACAACAGTTAGATAGTTTCCGCTGAAACTGAGTCATCAGAGCTCCTCCAGAGTCACTGGAAGAGTATTACGGACAGTGGGTGTTCAAAGCACAGGATATGGTACTGCACAATCAGAAGCACCTGAATAAGTGTGCAGTTTACACTGCAGCAGCGTGGCAGTGGGCAGGCAGGCACAGAACCGGGTCTGTCCTGGGCTGGCCCTCAGTCCATGCCTCCCGCTGCCCTGGGATACCAAATCCTGGTGAGCAACATCATGCCATCCAGGCTAGTTTGCTTTGGTCACAGACCAAATTCCGGCTTTTGGACATTTAGAGAAGGAAGGTACTGGTGTGAAAATGCACAGTAACTTTTGATGTCAGATGATATGTATGTTCTCAGCATCCAGTAGACTCAGCATGAGTGGGATGCACTCACCTTGTCCCAGGGTCCCTGCTTACCTCCCCACAGAAGAATAGAAGACTGGGAAGGAACCTGCACTCTTCCCTGTTGTCTGTGCTGGGAAATGCAGCATCAGGCTAGATTTGCTGTAAGGTTGGTATTTTCTGTTCAGCACAGTTTGTTTTGAACATTTACTGCTTTCTTGTCCTGAGGACAACCACTGCTGTACAACGTGCTATCCCAAACATGCACAAATCCAGCTGGAAAACAGAATAATTTTCGCTGCCAAAAGCACACACGTTACAACTTGCTTTCCTCCTTTCTGACTTTTCGTGTTATGCTCAAGCTGAAAAGAACAAAGGTAGCGTGCAAGGAGCTTCACAGATATGGACATTGTAACTACCCACGCAGTACCAGGTGAGGTCCACATAACGATGCACTCTGTCACATTACATGACATCTATTTAGAGCAAAAAAGCCAGTAAAGACCACACATTAAGTAATTCTCACTGCCTTGGCAGCCACCACTGAAGGTTATAGTGTTTATGGCCCCAGTCCTAACAAATGCTCAATCCAGGGCTGCAAACACTTGCAAATATGAGTGATGTGAAACACTGAGACCTCTGAAAGGTCTGTACGTGGGTGGGTGTGCAACTGTTTTTCACAGCTCTCCGGAGCCTGTAGCTAAAATGTAGGTGAATTCCCTTCGGGCAATGCTTGCCCAAATCAGCAAGACAAACAAATGCATTGCTCCTCAGCCCAGTGGGTTGTGCCTCCCAGAAGACCAGCCTGGAGACTGAGCAGATTGAGCCAGCTGATACTCACCTGCTCCCCAAATGAGACGGCAAGAGACAGAGAGAAAAACAAATGGGACCCCATCGCTGCTGAACTGATGTTATCTGCAGGCAGCTGTGCCTTTTGTGCAAAAAGCACACAGTGCCACAATTTGCAAATGTCTCTGATGAATTGCTGCTGTCTCTGCAGCGCATTGTAAAGAACTGTCTGCTCTTAATTACCAGGACTGCTTTTGAGGCAGAAATGCAGTAATGTCATCTACTAATGAGTTAACCTAGTCCACAGGAAAATTAACTTCACATTAAACAAAGCCTTCTCTACATTTTTCACGTAGTAGCATATGGAGGAAATACTGCATGGTGATTGCAGTTTTTACCTCAAGCTCCTTAAATCTGAAGCTGATACATGTGGTGTGTGAGTATCATTAGAAGGGGGAAAGTAAAAGTAGAGACGTACAGTATGTTTGAACACATCAGAACAGAGGTTCTGTTGCAGATCATTGTAGACTAATGGTTAGCCCCGGGAACAAAGCAAAGAAGTGATCTGGGGACTTGAGACTCGTACTTCAAAGAGAGTTAAGTAGCTGAAGACACTTCTGGAGACAAGACACAAAACCTAGCTGTGTACAATGTGTACATCAGTTCCAGTCCCCAAGTTGAACACTCTCATCTTGACACAGTTCTTCTAAAAAGAACACCTAATAGTAATTGTAAAGCATTAATGAATTCACCTTCTTTTCCTGCTGAACATGGACTGCTGGTACTGAGGGTTTAACTTGATCTGTTGTATGGAGAGAGTGGTAAGCACAGTGAGACCCCTCATTCCTTTTTCAACAACTAATTGTTCCAAAGGTTTCAGTTCTGGGCTTGTATTTCTTGCTCCTTCACATTGTACAATGTGAACAGTTTCAAGTTGTGCAGTAGGAACTGTGTCATAAAATCCAGTAAGCAAGCAATTAAAAGATGCTGCCTTATGAACTGGCATTACCACTTTCTCTTGTTTAGAAACAGTTGTATTACCATCTTCTTCCCCTCTAAATGGCAAAAGAGAGTCCTCAAAAATGCCAGAAATATTTTTTGTTCTCCATGTTTTTCTCAGTGAATTCTTCACTTAGGTTGGTTTTTGGGTTGGGTTTTTTTGGGATTTCTTTTTTTTGAGGGGGATGATTATTGTAGTAACAAAATAAAGTCAATGTGGCTGGTGCACAAGGTGCCAGACAGGAGTCCCTTGCTAGATCAGAACAGGCCATTAGGCCAACTGCATTTTTTACATCTACCACTACATCAGATCATTTTCACAAGGCACCATATCCTAAATCCCCTGTCCTTTCTGCAGCTTGTGTTATTTACACAGGTCTTTTCCTCTTTCCTATGCTTTGCAGAAGACTGGCCCCTGCTTTAACTTTTGAGGAGTTGCCTGTGTGCACTTTGGGCAGGATAGCACACAAACACTGTGCAAGGACCAGGGATGGCAGAGTACACTCTCAGCCCTTGCTAGCTAGACAGGACGCTAGGACAACTAGTATTTTCCCAGGTTAACATCATGAAGATTAACCTCTTAATTCTTGAACTATTTTCTTTGTTTGTTGGAAACGATAGATTATGTCCCCTATGACAAGCATCTGACATAGCTGTGCTTCTGGCAAACTGCCAAGGATTAGCCTGACACCTGTGTTGTATGCCCAAGAGTGATTCAAGTTTTACTACACAGCGACTATGGCCCAGACTATCATCTTACACCTGTTTTACTTTGGATTGTTTCCACTGCCATCACTGCTGTCTCACCAGCTGTAATTTTTTGGCTAAAGAGAAACCTGTGCTATATAATTATCACAGGATGTTCTTGCAGTTCTAGTTCAAACAAGATCAAAACGTATATCCTTACATTAACAGTGCTTCCCCGTGCGTTACTTTTTCATCCTTAGCACATTTTTGCTGTACTTTATGTTCCATTTTTTCAGACATGGCCCCATGTTGTTTTATCACCCAAACTTCTGTCCTTCTTTTGTGGGGAGAAGAGTATAATGATTAGGTAGAATATGTTTCTCTGATATTTTAGCACCAATCCCACTTTTTAAACTTTGGACAAGTTGAAAATAGCTCAACTTAAAAAAAAAAAAAGGCATAATCCAAGTAAAAACAAAGTTACATATTTTTATTGGGTTGACCTATATTGAATCTTTTTACAGAAAGCTGGGAAAAGTCTAAAGTGCAACTAGAGCGCTTGAATATATGCTGTTAATAAAACAATTCCTTCTATTTAATAACAAAAAAGGTAATCCCATGAAACAAAAATAAATTTTTATCCTGGTATGTAGGACTTGTCAACATGATATACAGAAATCTTACACTTTTGCCAGTACTTTCTACACATTCCAGGCAGGACTGTAATCCTGTTCTACACGGTGACTACAAAAATGTCTGCCCTGAAGGTGTCACACTATATCACACTGATGACAATCCAACATCTGCTGTTAAAAGGGGCCTTTTATATCAGTGTGATCTAACCAGTTCAAACCAGTCCATATCTT
>VYXC01010969.1:76445-121457 GCA_013397175.1 Platysteira castanea
AAAAAAAAAAAGACAGAAAATTAGTTTTGGGGAAGAGTGGGCTGTCCAGTGCGCCACACCTTTCTCTGTACATGGAAAAAAGCAGAGCCAAGGAGCTGCCTCTGTCAGCAACCAACCCCTGAACAATGCACCACAAACTGGCATCCCACTCTTTTGTATTCAGATTGTCACAGATTTCAAGTAAATTACCTCAGCTACCTGGAGGTGTGTCAATGACTAAAGGGCCACCATCAGCCAGCTGTCTTTTTTTCTTTTGCCTTTGTCAATTGCAAAGTCATCTTTAAAATATAAAGCACTCACAAATTCCCTACCATTTTTGTTCTTTTGCTGCCCGGCCCATATTCTTCAAATTACCATCTCTAATATGCAGCATAATCTCCTTCAGTTACTTCCTTCTTTGATCATAACATGATCCATTACAAAGTCAGCCATACACCAACTTGCCACTGAATTGTGCAAACGCTGCTGACTCTGTTGCAGAAAGCTTTAGTGCCACTGCAGAGGCCGACCTTAAAAATCTGCACCACTGTTCCCAAAAATTCAATAAACACATACTCACAGATTTCAAAGTGATATTCAAGCACCACACTGCCCAAAAGTAACATGGGGAAGGAGGATAATGGTAAACCTCGCTATGTGAGTACCTGCCAATTTTACTGACTAGCTGGAACCCTCTGGAGAAAGACTACACTAATATTTATTTGTCATTTATTAAAACTAATACCTAGCACAGAGAGTCCATACTCTGACCTTGGGAAGAAATAGGGATGATGCTCTAAGAGGTCTTGTCTGAACTCATTTCTTCTCCCTGTGCAAGGGTTTGTTTTGTTTTTCGCCAACACAGAAGTATTAATAAAGTCTTTGAGTAGCCCCTCCTGGCAGGAATTTTCCCGAGTAGTATCTGGGGCAGTGATTGGACAGGAAGGCAAATCACTACCGTGCTTGGTGCGGCTCTGCTGTCTTCTGATGTGAGTGGTCCTGTCATTTCTCAAGCAGGTGCAGGTCACAGCAATTTCAAACGAACTGCTCCAACCGTACCAGCAAACTAGATTCCAGCTCAAGGCCAGCGGCCTGGCAAAATGCCACCGTTGATACATACATAGTCACATACGTACGTGGTTGCTTTCCTCTGTAATGCTTATTGTGGAGCATAGCTGTTGCATAAACTTTTAATAGCAGGGCAGGGATTTACTTCCCCCTCTGGTCTGCGGCACACTTTTCTGCTGTTCTGTGATGTACTTTGACTAATCATTTCTTAGTCGTCTAGGTGCAGACCTTTAAAAACACTAGGAGCTCTAAGAGCCCCTTTTCAATTGCAAACGATTCATTTTTGGTGAAGTGTGGCCTCCCTATTCTTCTGCCAGCCGTTGTGTTTGTGAAAGGACCGTCTCAAATTTCTTGTGTGGGAGCAGCTGTTGCTGGACCAAGGCAGCCTTTTCAGGGTCCTGCCGCAGCCGCTTTTCACTTCTCCTCCTCCTCCTCTCCTTCCTCCCTCCTTTTGTCTCCTGCAAAGCAAGAGCCCCACTGACCCTTCGCCTCCCTCCAGCCTCCCTCCTTTGTCGGCCGCTGCAGACAAGTTCCACCCTAAATCAAGCATTGTCTCCATCTCCAGAAGCCAGCACGTGCCCACATCCCCCTAATCTTTTAATTTCCCCCCAGGAAAAGGCAGCTGTTAGCGATACACGCAACGCACAGCTGTCAGCTGGGGCCTGCCGCCTGCCCGCGCTGAACAATGAGGGCGGCAGCGCTGGGGCCGAGCAGAAGCAATATCTACATATATGTGCCTTTGGCAACAGTTGGCAGCACGTGCTCTGAAATGTGGCATTGTCAGGAAAACCACCCCTGCCTCCCCCCACCGCTGCTCCGCACACGTATGAGCTTGAACTTTGGCTGATTTCGGAACAAAACGCCCGGCTTCAAAGGGCAGGACTCCCCGGATAGCTGCATTATACCTTCGCTGCTGAAACAATCCCCTGCAAAATTACAGGGTTTGAAAAGGACAGGCCTCCAGTAGCCTGGCACGTGGTTCGCCCATTCTCCTCCTTTACACACCAGTCGTTTGAGAGTTTTGTCCTGGAGAGAGAGCAGCACAAACAATCTGGAGGGGCAGAAAAGACCTATACATCACGATTTTACCTTTTTCCCCGGGTGGTGAGGAAGGCCTACATTTCTAAGCAGAGCAGGGATGTACGTGTATAAAGTGGGATAAAGTGCATGTGGCTGGACTGGTGATCTCGCTACCTTGATGTGCAAGGGACAGTCACTTCAGATCAAGATGAAGAAAAAGGTGGTGATTTAGTACCAGAAAAAGGCAAGGCATAATTGCATCTGCACAAATATAAGCACAGTTGCATGCCAGATTTCTACCTGCAAACCACAGCAAATATGCCCACAAACAATAAATTGAACACTGCACTCATTTGCCAGTGCAGTTGCCACAAGTGAGCTTGCAAACATAGTAGTTACAAATCCCAATTAGTCCTGCAAACGTGCTTGCCTCTTCCCATCTACCATGGTGCATGTAACTTTACAAAAATCGTATCTCTGTTCTCCTGACAAAACACAGAGTTCTGAAGGAAATCCATTTTGCAAATGTATGTGTTGTGGCGAGCGTATATAAAAACCTGAAATGTTTAAACTGTTTCATTTCCTTTTCCCATGCAGATTGCTTTAAAGTATGCATGTATTCCTGTCACCAGCCTTCTGGCTAATCATTAAATGGGAATTTGATTGATTTCTACACGCAGTGGCTCCCAAAGGGTAAGCGTTTAAACGGAACTGTCTCATCTGTTGCTTTTCCAGAGATCTCTTGCATAGTTTCCTCTCTAAGCAAAGGAACAAACAAGCCTCACTCCCAAACTTTTCATCACCATAACCTTTTTGGAGTCTAGTGGACAATTCTGGGTTTACTTCACCACTCTCAGTCATTTCACATGATAAGGAATAACTTCTGTCTTACTGGTGCATATTCCCCAGCCTGCTCTGTACACGCGTTTTTACTTGCTTTATCTTACCTGGCCTGTAATTTAAAGGACTTAAAAGATACACTGTGCTAAGCAGACCATATGGCATATGGCACACCTGACCCGCGCTTAGCACCTGCTGAGCACACTGTGGGCGTCACAGGCTGTTTGATACAGCACTCCTGGCCAGAGGGCAAAAACAGATCCATGCATTTGCATGCTGGAAAGAGGCCACGGTGATCTGACACAGCATCCTGACAGTTCTTCCAAGATTAGCAAATCTGCAGAGAGCAATGGGCTTAACCAACAAAGGAGTCGCCACATCGCAGAGACCTACACATACACGGACACCTCGGGGATCCTAATAGGCTTGCCCTGATGAACAGGGATCTTCAACAAATGCTAACGTGCTTTGAGTGGGGAATGTCAGCATTAATCATTTGGATGCAGTCAGAGTTTTCCTAAAGTACTCAGACAAATCACAAAGAGATGTGTTTTGATACCACCTAGGAAAATATAAATGCCATCCTGACTTACCTCCATGTAGAGGCAATAAGGGCAGGAAGCAACATGCAGTCAAAAATAGATGTCTCAAAATAAAAATAGTAGATATGAAGCAGAAAGAGAAAGCATGAAACTTTAATGCTCATAAGGGTTTAACAAGCATGAGCCTGAAGAGTGGCCTGCAAGATCCAACCTTTCATTCAATGCTCATTCTGCTGGCCTGTGGCTCACTTTCTTTATATGCCAACTAGTCCCGTGAGGTTTATAGAGCAGGAGCAGCGTGCAGAAGTATCAGGAGATGATACCACTCAGTGATTTGCGTAGCAAAATCTCATAGCAGCAACAGCAGCTTTTGTCAAAGCAGTCCAGGTATCCAGCAAACGCAGGAGACTTCTTGTTGGTCTATGTGGGAGTTGTAGCCTCTAACACTGGGCAGCTGGACAAACACAAAGAATGGAGCAGCCAAAGGGATTTGTCTCTCTTACACTGCTCGGGGAGGAAAATTTATCATGCATGTGATCAGCAAGGGGACATTTGTTGCAGACAGGATGGCAGGGCCCTGGTGGTGTCCTCAGCAGTGACTGGCAAGCTATAGAGGAGCTCAGTCTTGCAGCAAGGGCAGAACTAGACCTTGTGCAGAGTTAGTGCTAGCTGCAGGGCCGTGGACATCAGTGGGGACACAGAAGAGCTTCTCTTTTCCAGCAGTTCTCTAACACAGACTTTGGAATTGCGCACTTTAGAAGATTTCCATTTTCTGGTGTGCTGCCTCTCAACAGCATGCCTTGATTAACCTATTTCAAATAAATTTTGCGGTAATCTTTCTGTCTTCATGTTGGAATGTTATCCAACGAAAAACAGAGCTGTTATCTTCTTTCATTTGTAGCTCTCTCTCCTGTTCCTGGAATAAAAATTCTCAGGCTGGGAGGAGGTTGTCAGGTTGGAACTGCCTTTGTGTTCATGGCTAGAAGAATCTTGTGATTGCTTAGGACTGGGGATCCTGACGGCCCTCTAACTGGGATATATTTTTCCTTACATATCTGCAAACGAACCCCTCACAGCAGAGGAAAACCTCAGCCTCATAGGACGGGCTGTTTCCTCATTTGCGGCACCACTGAGGCTCGCTGTCAGGGGTTTCTAAACCACCAGGCCACAGAACAGATTCTGTCAGGATCTGCCGGTGTGCAGGGCTGGGATACAGGTGGGCTCCCCTGCCCGGTGCAGGGAGCCCAGCTGGGAGGTCCTTCCCCTGCCTTGCTCCTCCGTATGGTAAATCTGTGGCGAATTGATCCACGAGTGAGTGCCCCAGGCTCCAGTCTAGCCTCGAACTACCCCGGCTCCATCTGTCACCCTATCTGGGGCATCTTTGCTGCATGATTGGCACAGGGCTTGAAAAGGCAGCACAAGACAGGCCATGTGGCAACCCTGCCGATGGGGAGGGGGCGGTGGGGGAGCAGGATGAAATATTGTGACAGGACACTTCAAGCCCCAGCTAATCACAGCTGCTGAGGGCTGAAGAGTGCTATACATCCCCTCGTATCAGGCAGCGCATTCCTGGCAACATTATTAATTCAGAGGAGTCCCTTTAATTTGAAGCAGAGATTAAGACTTTCCCCGGTTGGCCTCACTGCGGCTGTAAAGGCAACAGGCAGGGCTATTGTAAGGCCATTAGGGAAGAACAATAGGACGCTGAAAGGGGGATGCGGGTGAATAGGGGAGCGAGGGCTGGCTTGTGCCAGAGGCCGGCTCGCCTCATTACGGGAGCGGCAGATGGAGCGTGGCCGGGTTGCTGGGCAGAGTCGGGGCTGGCAGCTGGCGGGGGCTCCCCCGCACCGCAGCGCATCCCCGCCGCTCCCCGCCCGGCCTGCGCTCCGCCGGGCCACAACAGGTGGGTGCAGGCTGGCGCCCCTACCAGCAAAAACCAAAAGTAAAAAAAAGAAAAAAAAAAAAAACAAAAAAACCAAACCAAAAAAAAAAAAATCTTCCCTTTTCCCCCTCCTGCCTCTTCCTCCCTGCTGCGTTTACTCAGGCATTCCCGAGCTCTGCCGAACAGACATCAGGATGGTGTGGAAAGCACACACTCTTGTCCTATTCATGGTCATGTGAATACCTGCCTGTCTGTGCAAGCATTGCTTCCTTCTCAGCAGGGATAAATGACAGCAGAAACCTGGTGGCCGTGCAGGAGATGGTGTTATGCCTTCAGGTCATTAGATACGGTCAGGCACTTGATTCATCTAACTCCTCACTGGTCTTATAAAAGTGCCCATTGGCTTTATCGGCTTCAGGGGAAATTCCTTACCTTAACGCTAACCAAGGTTTTTCTTTTCCTTGACATGCTTGAACTCATAGGCATGTCATACCTGAGAGGAGTGGACAGGATGCTGATGAAAGTCTGGGCTTGCAGTCTACCAGGTGCTGTGGCATGTGCCAACCCCCAGCAAACTGACCTCTGCAGCTCCCTGACAGCCCCTGCCACCAAGCCCACTCATCTCTCTCTCCAGCTGGGGAACAAGGACAAAAGTCCTGCTAGAAATAAGCCCTAGAAAGCATCTCAGAGGCAGTATTTTTTTTTATTTATTTACTAAGTTGATGAAAAAAATCACATTTTTCTTCCAGTTTTGACATACTTCAATGCCCAGAGCTTATGAAGAAATGATTCTGGCAATCAGGGCTCCTGACTGGGGGCCTGACAGCTACCAGGAGAGGCAACACTCTCCTCTCTCCCCGGATGTGGCACAGGGACAAGTGTATGGAGAAACCTGTTCCAATTTGATCATCCACTGACACTCTGGAGAAGGTAGTCCAAAAAGATGCTGCTGAACATCACAACAAAAGTAATTTTATAAGCATCTGTTGTTTTAGGGTTGGATCTCTCAAAGTTGTTTACACTGCTTTTGTGCAGGTCTAAGTCCATCCCTCTACAGAGGAGAAACTCCCACAACCTGAGCTAAGATTGTGGCTGAGCAACCTGGCATGGTCCCAAGTGAGTGCAGGACACACGGACCCGGCACTCTGCCTTTAGCTAACTGATGCCCCTGGTCTTCACAGTCTACGTTCCCTTCCATTTCATGGCCACGTATGTAATTGTTGATCAAAGAGCAACTGCAGTTTCTTCCACGGAAAAACAATTTTAAGAAGCTGTGGAGACTATTTTCAGTTACAGGGGTGGAAACAAGGAGAAGGAGCTGGCAGCCTGTTAGCAAGTCACTTTGTGCAGACCATCATCAGGCACTCTTTGGACCACTCGCTCTACACAAAATGCTCTTTGACAGCAGTATGGTTATTAAAGGTTATAGCTGTAATGCAGCATGCAAAAAGAGGCCACAATATTCAAAGCAATTCTGTTCAGGCCTTCTACAATCATCTTTTCCTTCTCTGCATCATAGAACACACACCTTAGTTTCTTCTATCTCACCTGAATTTTTTATTCATACCTTACTTAAAATTATCACACTTATGGCCTTCAGTTTATTCAGGGTGCAACTCCCTTTTCATAAAAAGAATGCATCAGAGTGATAATGAAAATTAATTTGGTTTTTTTTATTTTTACCGCTTCTGAGCTATTGTCTTTATTTTGATTTCTTATGGGTCCAGTGAAGACTAATCCAATCCTGCAGCACGCACTTCCCTGTAGCTGCAGCTGCTTGTAGAGAGCTGTTAAGTGTGGCACAAGGTGTTTAGTGGCAAAAACAGAGGGCAGGGACTGGTGTCTGCTGACACTGGTTTTGCCATTGGAAAGACCACAGATAAATGAGGCTCACTGATAGAGTAAGTTGTGAACACTGCCCAGAGTCTGAGCTCAGACCCAGCCATGAAGCACATCTCTGAGTCAGATTCATTTTTACAGATATAGAGATGGTCAGCTCCAACCTTTCAATTGCAAACACAACTATTCTACACCCACAGAAACAAATAGTGGAAGGACCCAATCCTCAAATATAAACTTCTGAGAGCTGAGACACCTGATCTGTATGACTTTGTTGACAGCCATGGTACCTTCTCGAAGGAAACACAAAAAACCCTTTCTAGTTATTTAGGCAAAAGCAGACGATTATAAAAGCCATCCTCAGGTATCACAATAATTTAAAAACGGTAAACAGTTGAACAAACAGGCAGGTTTAGTTCCAGAAACAGATGCAAAGTGGGAAAGCAAAGTTTTCATATGTGCAACTTCAGAGGTTTTGTCCTGTGCTAAGATTAGTGTTATTTGCCCATCTTGGTGGTTTTGAAATGTGCTGCTTATCATTTGCAAAGCCTCTCAGAAAACTGAGAGAAAAATAAGAGGAGCTGTAAGAAGTCTTGTTCTGCACCCACCCGATGCTCTAGACATGGGGACTACCATTTTCTGCATAAAGACAAAGCTTGAGCAAGGAAGGATCTAGCTGTCAAAGGGAGTTGAACCTTTTGTAGAAAGCTGGATAATTTAACAAGTAGAGAACCAGAAATTGTTCCAGCCTTTTCACAGGAGACTTTTTAACTATGTATTTGGAGCAATCCACTTGTTTGGTTTCAAGCACATTTGAGACAGGTCCCTGAAGTTCTTTCTATTTTTCTGTTGTGAAACCAATATGTTTATTGCTGTTCATAATAACTCAGGGATTCAAACTATCACTGCCAGGAGCTTTAAACCGGCCGTTTAGCAACAGCCTTGTAGCTACATTCCCCCATCTTATAATTTCACGTCAACATTAATTCCCTGTATAGTGAGATTGGAGGGTCTGAAGAGTAAACACTTTGCCCCTGGAAACTCATGGGATATGGGGAATAGCAAAAAATAACCATCTGGCTCTGACACTGTGTTCCCAGCACCGGGCTCTGTGTCCGTCACTGTGGGTGAGTTCATGCCTCCAACGACAGCAGCTTTGCTCTCTGACCCTGCAGCAGATTCCCAAATGCCAGCAAACACAAGAGGCAAGGCAAAGTCAACACACACACTAGCAGTGTCAATAGAGAGCTTCTTTCTGAGGAAGAGGCACAGGCCATAGGGTTATGCTGCTCTTTTGACAATGTATTTGAGCCTGTGAGCCCTGACAGAAGTGCTAGCTGACGGGGGGCAGTGCTGTGGCTGTGCATATACACTGTACAGTACCTCTCTGGAGGGCAAAGGGTAAAAATGCTGAAGACAGAGGAGATGAGCCACATCTCACAACCCTGCAGTCTCTTTAAAAACAGGGAGGAAGGTCAAGAACCGCATGTGGATGTGTTTGTTCAAAGATGCACACAGGCCGCCTTAAAAACCCTGAGAAGTGTTTAGATCATTCTGTTTTTCTCACAACCTGAAAAGCTTAAATCAAGCATTTATGTTTTGATTCACAGAAATTAAGATATAGAGAGAACTTCTAACCTAAGTAGCCACAGTCCTATGTGCCACTTAGGTGTTTCTGCAGACAAATCCCTGTTTGCAGCCTTCATTTGTGCATGAAAATTATTTACACTCTTAGTTCTGGATGCAGTGTCTGCAAAAGAAGACATGCCTTTTGCATGTGCTCTTGTTTATGGGACATGGTGTTCACTTTTCTAAAATGCAGTCCTAGGTCAGTGGACTGAAGGAGATCGGTCACTGCCAAGGGCTTTAAAGTGTGTTTTGTCAATAAAGGTTACTTTGACCCAGTGTCCTCTAACAAGGCAATAAGATCAACATAACTGTCCATCCTGTAATGCTTTTTCATGAGGTTGCTCAGGGTGAAACAAGGTGCAATTAATTTCTACCTGTGGTAAATAAACTGTAAAGCCAGAAAAACAATTTATTATGTAAAATGTATTGTGTAAAACCAATTTATTATGTAAAACCTCATTTGAGAGAGTGTTTGCCATGTTCTTGTGTTTCAGTCTAGTTTCATGAGACTAGAAGAGATACATTTATTCTGGTCCTGGTTTCCAAATGTCAAACTGTGCTCATACCATTTTTCTGGAGGAAAAGTCTAAGTCCCTTCAATCCATTTCCAGTATGAGTAGACTACTCACTTTCAAGAAAAGAATTTCCTAGGAACCACAATCTGCAGAAACAAAACCATTTTCTAAAGGATATGTATTTAGCAACCCAGACAAAAATGAGAAGTGGGTCTATGAGAACCTCACAAAGTTCAAAGTTCAAAGTCCAGGTGCAAGGTGCTGCACCTGGGTGAAGACAATCTTGGACATGAACACAGACTGGGAGAACAACTCCTTGATAGCAGCCCTGCAGAGCGGGACTTGGGGCTTATCATGGATAAAGAGCTGGACACGACCTCAACTGTGAGGTTGCAGCCCAGAGAGCCAAACGTGTCCTGGGCTGCATCCAAAGCAGCGTGGGCAGCAGGGCCAGGGAGGGGATTCTGCCCCTCTGCTCTGCTCTGGTGAGAGCCCACCTGGGACACTGCATCCATCTCAACATGAGAAGGACTTGGACCGCTTAGGGTGGATCCAAAGGACATCACAATGATCAGAGGTATGGAGCATCTCTCCTACTAAGACAGGCTGACGGGAACAGGGCTTTTCAGTCTGAAGAAAGAGAAGGCTTCAAGGAAACCCAGCTGTGGTCTCCCAGTACCTAAAGGGGCTTATAAAAAGGAAGAAGAGGGACTTTTTATAAGGCCAGATAGTGACAAGGCAAGGGGCAATGGTTTTAAACTAAAAAAGAGCAGGTTTAGATTAGCTGTTAGTTTTTTACTCAGAGGGGAGTGAAGCACTAGAACAGATTGCCCAGAGAAATTGTGGATGCCTTGATCGTGGAAGTGTTTGAGGCCAGGTTGAATGGGGCTCTGAGGAGCCTGGTTTAGTGAAAGGTGTTTCTGCCCATGGCAGGGGTATTGCAACTACATGGTCTTTAAAGGTGTCTTCCAACCCAAACCATTCTGTGTCAGTTCTGTAATTCTAGACAATGGTTCTGTAATTCTACTTGTACTTGGTCTGCAGGACAATCTGTGGATCTCAGCAAGAAGTACCATGCATTTATTCTTCCATTCCATTCTGAGAGTCACCCATAATGCCATTTGCATGTAACAGTACATTTTCAAAACAAGGTTTCCACACACGTTTTTAAAGAAATCAGTGCATGTATACTTGTGCCTTTTTACAAAATGTGCACATACCTGCAGGTGATCTTTCAATAATCTGTATCTGTAAATATGGGCATCTGTGTCCATAAAATCAGCTTGTGCACCTGTCCTCTAGTGAACATCACGGTAGAGCTAATGAAGATTCTCTGCAAAACACATCTTGTGAAGGTGAAAAATTCATACTAGTAAGGCTCTGAGAAGTTGATTGATCACCTATTGTGATTTTTTAGAGAACACTGGCTAAACTGAGTGTCAGGTTACAATTCACATCTGTCTTTTTTGTGAGTATATTTGGTAAATTCAAGGTCTGTATGAGTATACTAAAGTGTACAATATTTTTGCCTGGCCGAAGCTCCTTGAAAACAATTTTGCTTTCCTCCCTGGCTGCTTTCCCCAAGAAAGCTACTCTCTCCATTTGATAAGCCTTAAGTGGGCATGAGACCTATGTCCAAACTCATGCAGTTCAACAGGAAGCTGGATAGACCTTCACAGCGGGCAGAGTGGCAGCTTTTACAGTCAATGCTGCAGAACTTCAAAGGGAGTTACTGTAGTTACTGAGAGACTGACCTCCAAATTCACATTTACAAACAGCTTCCAAACACATGGTAACATGCAGCTTACACAGTAGGTTCAGCACCTACTGCCCAGTGCCAGTGAACTAAACTGAGAAGGCTTTAATGAAGAAAACAAGGAGACTCCTTTGTGGTTTGCATTCCAGATCTTGCAATGTGTTTTGTGCCTGAAAAGTCAGCACTGGAAACAATTATTGGGATGTGAATGATGATGGCCCTGCTGCCTCAGTACCCTGAGCAGCACACTGTCTGTGGCCAGTACCTTCTGTAATTGCAGAGGGTTATTTTGCAGCATGCTACTAAACAAGTGCCAGCTTCCCTGTGTGCTTGCAGAAAAGGAAACCAAGACTTGTTTTCCTCCTCTCATAATCATCAGCAGGCATTTTTTTCACAGGGATCCTGTGTAAAGGGACAAACAACGATGTAAATTGTGCAATTTTCACAGTATTACTTCTGTCGTTTCCCTCAGCTGCCCGAAACCTCTTTTGCTCTAAAGAGAAAGCAACAACACAGGACAGTTTGTACATAAACAGGGCTGTGCAGTGTTAGATGAGCAAAAGCCGAGCTGAATATCGTAACTAGATGCTGTCCTAGTCATCAGTTAGTGTGGGAGGTGGGGAGCTGTTTCCTCTCTGCAAGCATTGCTGCTGTTGGGGGTTTATTTATCAGCACTTTGTATCCAGGAATAAGAAGCTGCTCATTGAAAGAACTGTTACGGTTTTCTAGCTCTCAGGGTACTGTCCTGACTTATTCCCACCCTCCATCCCCACTCCAGCCCTCTTTCCCCACCATGCCCCTCCCACAAGCACACCACCCTCATCTTCTGGACACAGCATTTTGCCAGGAGAAACTTTTGTCATTGACCCAGGGAGAGACTGAGACTTCACCAGAGTACAAGAGTAGAGGGGAATGGTATCATTCCCTCACACCAACAAATAAAGTCACTTCCAAGTATTTCCCACACTGGTGGAGACTAATAAATATAAACATGATTTCTCAGGGCCCTTCACAAATGCCGAACGTACTCAATATGATTAAGTGATAAACAACAATGCTGGCGAGTTTGCATTTGGTCTGCTGTAGCAATAACATGGTGTCCTGCCAGCAACAGCACAGAATGCAGTGCTGGGAGAGCAGGAAACTAGTGCGAAAGAAAGAAAAATATGCAAGCCTTGCCCTTTATGCTTTGCTGATGGGGGAAAATAAATAAAGAGCACAACCTTTCACAAAGGGCTGACTCTGGGATCACTCTGAAGGGCTGGACCGTGCATGAAAAGTAGAGCAAGAGGTGAAGGCTCAACTGCTGCTCAGAAAATAGCCCCTCAGCAAAATGGGCACTGGTGTTTTATCTCTGCATTACTAATCCTGCCAGATAGATCTGATATCATGATCCCTTTCCTTCTTTTATGTCTTAACCTCTTCCCCAGCTTCCAATCTTTGGTAAATGTACATTGGCCAAAACGGTGGGAAACTGGATTTGGCCTAAAGAGACCAGTAGCTAAATGAGCAGGCCCTGATTTCCTAGAAGGTGTAGCATCCTTCCCCTCTGTAAAGTTGTTCCTGCTTTAAAGAGTAAAAGCAAGAGTGGAAGTGTGACAGTCAGTGCTGAGTATGGGCTTTCTATTTTTAAACAATTGCTCTCAAGAGACTGACCAGTTTGTTGCTAATTCCTGGCTCCCAGAGGTAAAGGCCTAATGAAAAATATCACTACCCATCTTGCATGAATCTAAGGGCTGTAGGACAAGGAGGGCAGAGGAGTAGGAAAGGTGGACAGTGCATAGCAGGAAAGGACCAGCACCACTGGGCTGCCAGTGTGCAAAGCACTTCTCAGTCGTACTCCTGCAGGCCTGTGACCCTTCAGGCAGCCTCACAGGGAACATGAGGATCTTGGAGAGGAGACCTGCCAGCACTAGTTTCACACTTCCCTGCAGGCCAGCAGTGCAAATGCTTGAATCAGTACTTTTTAATGCTGTGGCAGGAGGAAAAGTTTTCCCTGGGGTCACACCGAAGCAGTGGTGCTTTTTCTCAGTACTGCACTCAAGACGTTGGGAAATCCGTCCTGTGAACTTGCACAGTCATGCGCTCACTGCATTTGAATAAACATTGTTCTTTTCTTACTTGGATTAGCTCTGCTCACTGAAACCACATCCACTTTTTATGCTGGCTGCCTGTACTGTAAACTAACACAGAGATGTCTAAAAAAAAACCTCAGAGGCCCTTTACTGAGTAGCCTGCAAGTTACTTTCTTCTTCCCTATTCCTATACAAATAGATGACAATGTCCTGTGAGGAACTACTACAGAACTCTCATTTTCATTTTTGCCTTTCTTCTCTGACCCTCTTCAGTTCACAGCATCTCTCTGTTTACACTTCCTACCATGTTACTGTAGCATTCAGCTATCTCCCCCTCTCGAAATAGCTATAACAGCTATTTCAGCTTTTCTTCCCTTTTCTACTGACAACTCCCTTCATGCTTCACTCTAATATCACTGGTGTGGCATGTACCTCTCTCAGTGTGTGATGAGCCATCTGAACATACACACGCTATCATCATCTCTCCTGCTTGTGGAGTTGTGAATATTGAGGCTTGCTGTGGCAACAGGGTGTACAGGAACACTGGTGCTTCCTTGCAAGCTGACAGATGGAGTCTCTGTCTCCATACTCCATGGGCTGCCATTCACACTCATTTGAAGTGAGTCAGACATCTCGGCCACGCTCACCTCCTGATAAAGTCCCAGTTTGCACCCTATAAGCAACATGCAAGACAGAAATCCAGCACTCAGAGATGGTAGCCAGGTGGGAACAGTCAGTGAGACTTTGTCATTAGAAATGCCATAAGATTCGTGGTCCCCCTTGCAAAGAAATATCAGTCTAATTTTACTACCCACCAGGGTTTTCATGACCTATGAGAAGACTTTTTTAAAGTGGCAATTATTCTTGCACCTCTTCAGATCGGCATGGCTAAGTGAGTCTTTCTTGGCCCAGACAGCAGATGAACTGGCTTACTATTCTGTCCCTTAAAAACACACTTTAGGTGTACAAGATGTGACTCATAATAGTGATCTGTTCATCAGCAACAATCAAAAACACCTCAAAAGAAAAAATCCTGTCATCAAAAGTCAGCATATTGCTATTTACCAGACCTACCAAAGAACAAGCTGTACACAGAACAAATGCTATACTGCCTCCATAAAGAGTCAGGTAGCAGCCATGGAGTCCACAGGAACGGCTGCATGAGGAAGAAATCAGCCTTTGTCCCAAGCCTCAAGGAGAAGAACTTAATAAATGTTCTTTGCACGTGCCCATGGAGTTCATATGCGGACAAGAGGGGTAAGGCATCTGTGTAGCTGGATAGGTGGCAAAGACTTTGTTAAAAATCTCTGCCCTTTGTCATTTATAAAGGCAGATATTTGGGGTAGCAGTTAGAAACTGAGAGTAGGTGTACGCTGGTATTTTTCTCTTAGATTAATTAATGGGCTTATACATATAGGTTAAGAGAAGAGTTGCTCTTGGAAACAACTCAATATGAGACGGAGGCTAGCTTGAATGAGACAGCTGTGTTTCTTGTTGCCTACCCTGCAAATATTGTCACTCAGTCTACACCAGAAAAACATGCACCGGCTCTGAGCCTTGACATTGTCTTTACTCCAGCGGATTTTTATTTCCTGTGCAGTAATGGGACTGAAGAAAAATCACTACCTCCTAGGGCAGTTGTAAGATCCCTTTTCAAAGGCCCTTCACTTTCTCCTCCAAGTGCTTTTACAGGCTCTCACATTGCTGAAAGTTTGTATAACTGCCAAAGTGTCACAGGGAGTTTCAGACAAAGATTATTAGAGAAGCTCTACTGCTGACCTACAAGGATACCCTTGCATTCAAAACTCCTACTCAGAGAGGAGCCTGGGTGCAGGTAAATCCAGTCTTATCCCTAGACTTTGCCACAGTTTAAGTAACTTTGTCCGGCATGATTTAAAGATGGTAAACCAGATATATTTATATAATATGAATTATTTATGATTAGACAAAAGATCTTGATCAGAATTATTTACTACATGGTATAAAAATTAAAACTACTGGAAGGATAGGCTAGGATAGTGCACTATATCAAAGCAGTTATGTTAAAGCAATTATATTAAAGCTGGTAAAAAGAAATAATCATTAAATAGAGATTGATGTAACTAACCTATATCAACACTTGTGAGCAGGCCTTTCTCCTGGCCTTGAGGAGTGGTGGGTATCCCCTTACACAAGGGAAGAAACTCCATGAACATACTCCAAGAAGGAATATGTTAGAAGAACCTAATGTACGAAAGTGGACTGGACTTTTATAGTGTAAAGTGATATGACTCTCAGTCATACGTCTTCAAGTCATTTTAGCAGATTATCTGCCAAATCTTCATCTCACTATCCAGATGTTAATTTGGGGTTAGTTAGCCAGACTGCTTTTAGCATAATTCAACACCNGTAAATCCAGTCTTATCCCTAGACTTTGCCACAGTTTAAGTAACTTTGTCCGGCATGATTTAAAGATGGTAAACCAGATATATTTATATAATATGAATTATTTATGATTAGACAAAAGATCTTGATCAGAATTATTTACTACATGGTATAAAAATTAAAACTACTGGAAGGATAGGCTAGGATAGTGCACTATATCAAAGCAGTTATGTTAAAGCAATTATATTAAAGCTGGTAAAAAGAAATAATCATTAAATAGAGATTGATGTAACTAACCTATATCAACACTTGTGAGCAGGCCTTTCTCCTGGCCTTGAGGAGTGGTGGGTATCCCCTTACACAAGGGAAGAAACTCCATGAACATACTCCAAGAAGGAATATGTTAGAAGAACCTAATGTACGAAAGTGGACTGGACTTTTATAGTGTAAAGTGATATGACTCTCAGTCATACGTCTTCAAGTCATTTTAGCAGATTATCTGCCAAATCTTCATCTCACTATCCAGATGTTAATTTGGGGTTAGTTAGCCAGACTGCTTTTAGCATAATTCAACACCGCAACAACATATGGCAAAGGCATCACATCAACAGAGTTCGATGCTCCTCCTGCAACTGTGCAAGATAACCTGAAATCCTGAAGAGGCAATCTGGGAAACAGGCATTGTTCCCACATAAAACATGGCTCCCCTCACATATATACAGAAATCTTTCAGCTTGTACATCTTCTACAAGATTTTTGGCTTGCCATGATATTTAGGGAGCATCAACAGTTGCCCCAAAACACAGCCAAACAAACTTAAGGTCAGCATGGTCATGGCAATACCATGGCCTCTTCGGGACTGACAGACTCCTGCTGAAATATGCTGTGAATTTCCAGTGATACCAGATACTAAGATAGTTGTGAGATGCTTTCCTTAGAGCTCGTAACTATTTTAGTTTGCCTTTACCACAGTTTGCTTCAGAATATAAAATTGCAAAAGCAGAGATTACAGTGCTAAGAGGAAAGAAGGAAGGAAAATAAAGCTAATAAATTATACCCAGTCTTGATAATCAGGCAATTGTCAGACGTACAAATTAAACCACTCTGTGTTAGACTTGTACAAGCATTGTCACTACAGAACAAAATTAGAGCTACCACTTTACTGTATTTACATTGATTCACAAAAGTGTGCTTGTAGTGGAGCGCTAGTTCCATGTATTTGGGTGTTCTTCTCAATGAGATATATTTGGGGAAATGCCCTTGTACAGTAGTGAACTTTATCAAATGGGATGAGTGTTGCTCTGAGTGTCTGAGATTAACCAGCCTGACTTCCATATAAGTGTGATAAAGGCTGAATCCTGACTGAAAGCATTGCCTGGTGCTGGTGGCTAAGATGTGACAGGAAAGAAAGATCTGATAGTTTTAACCAAAGCCAGTTATGAGGAAATGAATTAATGCTAGTGTGCATTGTCTGGCTGACCTGCAGGGATCTTTTTGTGCTGGAACTAGGTAAAATTCAAAATATCTTACTCAACTGCTAAAATGAAGTGATGGTCCAGACTTAGGCCACAGATTATTGCGCCAACATAGTCATCTATCTCTAAAGTGAGCAGAAAATGTTAGGCAGCTTGTGACAGGTATTGAACTAAGACCTGAGAAACATGTTTCTTTTCAACTGGAAGCTAAAGAAGGAGCCCAAAGTGGCTGAGATAAGACACCCTTCCTTAGTATATCAGGTGAGCTGGAGGGTGTCAAGCTCTGGTGGCACACAGTGAGCCAAACAGACCTTGCAGCAAGGCCAGAGTGAAAAATGTTTAATGATCCCGCCCTTGTTTTGGCACTAAAGAGACCAGAAAACATAAGCTGGGATGCTGATATCAGAAAAGTGAAGCTGGTAGCACCAGTTTGTGGCAGAAGCTGGGCAGCAACTCCCAGTAGTACCCACACCACCCACTTGAGCAAGGGAATGAATTCCATCTTTGCACCTTGTTTCTCAAGACCATGCCAGTAGACTACTTGGCTGAGAGGGACATTTTGGACACTTTAGAACCTGTGCAATTCAGAGATTGTAAAGATAACCATTTAGAGTGAAAAGCAAACTGTAAGTTACAGCGGCTCTCTTGATAGAAAGAGGTGACAGCATTATCCTAATCAAAACCAGACAACACTGCTAGTGCTCCAAAAGAGATCAGCTCTTTATGAAATACAGAATACAACACACCTCTCACCTAAAACAGTTTACAAATAAATGCTTTGATCTATCAGATGAGTGAGCACATATTTAAGCTCTCTCACTATGAGCAATGAGAACCAGTGGGGTTTGTGACCCTTCTGATCTAAACATGTACTGTATTGAAACTGGGGTTTAAAGTCCTAATCCGGTGTGTAAAAACATGGTAAAACCAGTGACACACCTCATGCTCCCTGAGATGAAGAGCTAAATAAAAAACATGCTTTTTCTGCACTTCCAAGGAAAGACAGTGCTCTCTAGGTTGACCACAGGTAGCTGCTGGCAGACTTTTTGCTGTGCTGATTGAGCTGACTTACTAAAAATTTGGGTTCCTGCACTTCACATGTTTCTCAACTTTGCAGACTGACCTGTTCATCTGCAAGCGGTTGCAATAACATCAGTCTTTCATTATACTGTCCTCCTAAAACCTTTTAATAATCACTGGATCAAACGGATAACCAAAAGTACACAGCATGTGGAGACTGTTGATTTTTAACCAGCCCCATGTTGTGATCATGAAACACGCTGCACCTTAGCAACTGAGGCTTTGAATGTGTAGCAAGCAGAACATGCATGTAAGAGCTGCATGCAAGAGAAACTGAGTTTGACAGAAGAGACTGAGACAGCCTGATGAAGAACAGTGAATAATAATGCTGAATAGAGTATTCACTGGGGATATGAGAAGTATAAGTCCATACTCTTTTGTGAATAATTTCTAGACATTCATTTGTGTGGTCTCATTAGAAGTTCCCCAAATGGGGATGACACATATATCTTGGGTCAGAAATTGCTTTTTGAAAGACAGAGAAGAGACATTTCTTGGAATATAATTTCTGCAAGAAAAATAAAATGAAATTTCACTTTAGGTCAGTCTTGAATTTCTCTGACAGTTTTATAACCAAACTAAGAAACCAAATTTTAGACACAAGCTTCTACTAGAATACTACTGGTCGCCAGCCAGAAAGAGATAAGTGATAAACATAACTGCTTTAAGAAAGTTTACTGAATGTCTACTTAGATGCCATTATGTTCCCATAAAATATGTGATTAATCTCCTTTATATGTTCCCGCAGAATATGTAAAATTGGGATGCTTGCTGTTCCCACAGCACAAAGTCTCAAGTCCAGGGTACAAACAGTTAAGCTTCTGCAAAATAAAATCTGAACAGCCAGGTAAGTATCATACTGACTTACAAACTGTCTCACTCGTGCTGCTTCTTCTTACTGTAATGAAAATAAGACCCATTGTATCCACCCTTTTCTTTCCCTCTGCCCCCTGCCTTTGTTGCATTTACTTCTATCAAAATCTGACTTCTAAAGATCACCTTTCCCTCCTCTGGGCTCAGCTGACCTTCTGCAAATGGACCAACTGCAGGGACTGATTTGTACACTACTGGAACTGTACCCATTCCCTGCTCCACCCATAGACAAAATGCAGGGAAGGAAGCCTGGACTGTTAACTCACTCCGAGCTCCACTGCTTGCCCAGGGTTTTGTCTCTGGTACTTGGTTTTGCAAGCCACTCAATCAGATTATGAAGGTTCCCAATCTGTGTTCCCTTCAGCAGGCTTTCACCACCGTCAGGATGCCTGGAAAAGGAGATGACTATAAGTATGACTCAATGCCTGCTGAGAGTCATCAGGAGCTTTTCCAAGCTGGCTTTAATGGGGATTATGCTTTAAGACACTTGTCCAGACGTTATATCCTCAGTAAGCCACCACAAGTGAATCTAGATGGGTCCACAGGCTCCAAAACTAGCTGGTGGGCAGGTTTCCATTGGCTCAGAAGGTGAAAACCCACAGACAGGCAGCACGTACTGCCAGGCTCCTCCTCTCATCTCACCAGACCTCCTCAAGGCAGGAGTGTTCCTAGAGGTTTAGTCTGTGTCCCCTGGGCCTGGTGGAGTGCCAGCAGTGCAGAGAGGGTTCTGCATTCTCCAGAAGGGCAGCCAGGCAAGCAGCAGTGCTGCTGCCCCCAGCGTGAGTGCTGGCTGGTGGAAAGGACAGCCTTCCCCCCTCCTCCAGCAGCGTGCCCCAGCCACTGTGTTGGGGTTATGAGGAGCTGGAAGGAGGTCAGCTGCATCGTGCTCTGTGGTTGCAAATAAAGATACAAATTAATGTTTGGGATATGCACCAGATCTTGAATTTAGCAGAAGGTACACTTAGAGTAGAACAGTAGAGTCTTTGCACTGGCAGACAGAATAAAGAAAAGCAATAGTGTGCCTGTTGGTGAAGTCCTTGGTAGACGTGTTGTTGGCCTCATCCTCAAGATACTTTTGTAGCACCATGCCACCCTTTGCACAGTGGAGGAGCCCTGCCCTTGCCCACACTGAAAGGACAGTACTGAGCATTGGTGGAGGATGCTGAGAGGCTTTCTAAGTTACCAGGAGATAGTGATAACACAGGCGGCTGACAGTAGAAAAGAGAAATACGTGAAAGGCTCTGAAGCTTGCTGGCACTGCCTTGCACACAGCTGTGGTGTCCTGACAGCCTCATGTGCGTGCAGCCATGGCTCAGGGATGGAGCAGAGGGCACTCGGGGTGCACAGGGACCTGGGACCTTCTGCAAACAGGGCAGTATTATTCCCATCACACTGAGCCTTTGCTTGCCTTGTTTGGTGTCCTCACTTGATAAACCTTTTGCAGCCTGTTTCCAAAATCTGCTGAAAAGACATTCTTAGAAACAAGCAAACGTGGAGCTCTTTAAGGAGTGTGCAGTGCCAGGCTGGCCAAGCCTGGGGGCCTCGGGGTGGCTGGCAGCAACCAGGGACCCTGGGCATGTCTTGGTAGGAAGGGCAGTGGTGTGGTGCAGCCAGCGCTCTTTACTGGGACTAGCTTTGGCCCCACATAGCTGACCACAGCTCTGCTCCATGTCACCCACAGTCTTTGGTCCAGCAGGGACACCAACGTGCCTGGGCCATGTCCCGAATTTCCACCTGCCTGCACGATGCCTCCTCTGTTTGCTCCACTGTCCCACTGAGCAATGTTTCACAGCCACCAGCCTGACTGCAGCGCACGCACAGTGATGCAGCGCTCCGGATAAATTTCAAAGGGGAGAGGAAAGGGTTTGGGACATTTAAAAAAAATTATTTTCTTTTTGTAAAATAAGATGATCTCAGTGAAATCTAGGCAACAAGTGTGTCTCTTCTGGAAATATCAGGTTACACTCTGGCTTCTGGTGGATGCTTTTTGAAATGTAAATTTCTGAAATTCAAGCTCTGAGAGGTGTTGTTTACAAACAAGGCCAGGGAAATCACAAAGCAAGATGAAACAGATAGGACAAGTTTATCAATGAGAAGAGAAAAATTTGTATCCTGGCAATGCTAATACAAGCCCAAAATGGTTGTGAAACATTTACTGCACATCTCTGGCTCAAGTACTACACCTGTATATGGGCTTTACTTTTGATACATTCAGCCATCACATCTCAGGCACTCATTTGAAGAGAAAGTTCCTCAGGAAAAGTAGCCAGGGCTGAAATAAGAACATCGAGGAAGAGAAACTGGCAGTCCTCCATAAAGCTTGCTTCAGCTTACCACTTGTTTCAAGACACTGTCCTGATGACTGATCACAGGAATGCTGAGGACGCATGATCCAAACGGAGCCGCCACAGACTCTTTGGCCAAAGGATGGAAAAAATAACCGAGCTACCAGTCCAGCTTTGCTCTAATATGTATTTATGCTCAGCTTTGGGGAAGGGAGTCAGCTAAGTAATTGCAGACCTTGTTTATGCATTGTCCTGTTCATGTGACTGCCTGGATCCAGCCTTTTTACTCCTGAAGCACTGTGTTCTCACTGCCGTGGCTGCTGCCAAGATGCATGCCTGCCTGTGCAAGAGGCTGCTGCTGCTGCTGCGTGGAGAGAGGGCCTTGGCTGGGCTTCATTTGGGGCAGCTCCCCTTGGGCAATGGAGCAGTTCTGCACTCCCCAGCAGCCTGCATGCTCAGAGCAGTCAGCCTGAATGTGGAAACACGCAGCTACTTGTCCCACAGAAAATCCCAACAGGAAAATGGAGGTAGCCTACTCCAGAGTATCGCTTTCCACATCCCACATTTTTTCACCTCTGGCCCGAAGATGGGTCAGCAATGACACAACGACGAGACAGAAAAGCCAGTTCAACATTACATCAGAAGTCTTTCCTCTGCCCCTCCCCTTCTTCATACTTACAGCTTTCAGAGGATTAGTTTTATGTCTGTGCACCACTTTAATGGCCATTAGAAAAATTTTTAAGTGTTTGAGCAGAATGCATATCACAAATAGGTTTCTACTGGCAACAGAACAGAGTAAACAACCTGAACAGAGTAAATCTCATTTTTAAGATGCAATCCTTTATTAAATTATATGCCTCCCAGCTTCAGCAGAGCAACATTACTGGTATCCCTGCAAAGGTTCAAGCTGTATAAGTAGGATGCAGAGAAGGCCAGAACTGCAAAGAAATCTGTTTTCTTGATCCCCCCGCCAGCAGGGATTTTCTTGTGTCTCTGAGAGCATGTAAGCACCCTCACATCATAGTTCTCCGTGTGTCATTCTCACTTGTAGGTCTACGAGCAGGGACAGATAAAAAGACTCCAAGCAGTGTTGTAGAACTGAGGATCAAAGCTGCAGAGCTCCCAGCATGACATGCTACTCTAGAAACCTGGAAGATTTTTTGATAACAAGGAAATGGGGTCATATTTGGAAATGTGGGAAGATGGATTACAGGACGATATAACCTGAACTTCTGTAACTTACTGTAAAGGAAAAGGCAAATGAAGCCATTGACACACAGTAGCAGGGAGCAAAATTAAGTGACCTGCCACACAGGAAAAACATTAAATGCATGATTTTGCTGTGGGTTTTTTTCCCCCTACAGATATCTTCTTCACCAAGACGGGCAGCTTGCATTTTACCCTCAGTAATGCATATTGCAAGCTTAGCTGTGCCCTGTTTACGATTTGAACTTATCTTCTGGCTACATCTTAGTAATTCACAAGTATTTGGTAAATGGTTCGTATGACCAAGCCCTAGCCTTTAACTGACTCACATCTTATTTACATAATTTACTATAGCAAACACTCACTTTAAACGTGTGGGCTGTCTTTGAATACTTGATTGCCAATTTTTAAAGAAGAGGAACACAGTCATAGAGGGTGATCAAGCACCTGGCCAAGGAGTCATTGGCTCAGGGAGAACACTGCAAGAAACTTCTGCATCTGAATGACAATTGACAGCTACAGAGATTTTTTTGAACTATGTCAAAATACTAAGTTTACAAGTTTATTCACAAAAAAAAAAAAAAAAGTACCTGGGCAGGCTTCTCTGCTGAAAAAGTCAACAATCTGAGCTAATTTGCTACCTATAAATAAGTGCAGATCAGTGCAGTTGTGTCTAGTGTTGTAATGAGATAAATAAAAACCAGTGTCATGGACCAGTGTGGCTCAAGAAAGGCAACGTGTTTTTTCCTACAGAAGACAATACACAGAGCAGCTTTTTCAATACCTATTGGGAAGCCCAGCATGTAACATGAACATCACTGCACTGTCTGGGACTAACAACACCCATGGAAATTTGAAACTGTTTCAGAGTAAGGCATGCAAGTGGAGCAAAAGAAAGAAGGGTGGAGTATGGGCTTGGCAAAAGCTCCATGTCTGCATTTGAAGGGGCTCTGCCAAGTGAAGTAGGTCCTGGAGGCAGACAAGCACTGGCAGGAGCCAGCACTAGGGGACAATAAGCACCGATCAAAACAGAGTAGAGTGCATATGGGTTTCATGTGAGGCCAAGATGTCTTCCAGGCAGGAATGATTAGGGTACAAAAGACTTTTAATGGCTTTTGCGCATGCAGACCCACACACTGGCTGCAGCAGGAGACAAGAGCAGTGCGGAATGCTCTCTGAACATCTGCAGACCAGTCACTGCTCTTCCCCAGAAACGCTCTCCGCTCACCCAGTGGGTGGGAGCAGCATAAGCCAAGAGAAGCGTATCCTTCATGGGGATACACCTGAAATAAATTTCCAAGTGCTTGGCCAGCTCCCTCTGTTAGAAGGCTCTGTTACCTGATCCTCAATGACACTGAGAGCTGATTTGTGTCTGTCTGGCCTTAAATGTGTCTTTACAAGCCATTTGGGAATTAAGATGAAAGGGTGAATTAACTCATGGCAACTCCAGGAAATTGGTAAAGGAGGATATGACCTAACAAGGCTTTCCTCCTCTGCCCATTCTGAGTAGTGATCAAGCAGCTGAATTTCCCCTGAGTATCAAGGTCAAGAAATAAGTACGGCCTGAGAGCATCTGCAGAATAGGAAGGCTAATGGGTAATTTATGGGTAAAAAGATGGGATAAAATTTAGAAATGAAAAGTTTACTGGAAGCCATCCAGTCCACTGTCCTTCTCAAGGCAGGGTTAATGAACTCTGAAGTGAGACCGGGACCATTTTTAGTCAGGCTCTGAATGTCTCCAGGGATGGGGACACCCAGCCTCCCCGGTGTTCAATGCCTACCAGGAAAAAAACTATTTTTCTTTATAGCTTGTTCCAATTTCCCTTGCTGAAATTTGTGGCAGTTTGCCTGTCATTCTCCTGCTGTTCAGGGCCCAGCAGAGTTTGGTTCCCATCTTCACTACAGCCACCCCTTAGGGAGTTGACAGCAGCAATTGATCAAGCACTCCAGTCCCCTCATTGCCTGGACTCGCTCCAAGTTATCGGTATCTTTCACGTGCAGGACGCAGGACTCCAGCTGCAGCCTCACCAGTGCTGAGAAGAGAGGTAAAAACCACATCCCCCAAAGCAGGCTAGGGTGCAATTTGCTTGCTGGATGGCTCACTCCATGTGCCAGCCAGCAGGACCCTCACCACCTTCTCTGCACAGACACTGCTCTGGACAGTCAGCCCCCAGCTCGGGGGTCAATACCATCCTAAACGACAGGTTTTACATTTATTGCCTCCGGGGATTGCCATGATCTCCAGCCTGCTGAGGTGACCCTGCACGGCTGTACTGACATCCTCTGTAAAGACCACTCCTCAAGTGTATCTCAGACTGAGGGCGTTCTCATCCCAGCACGCTGCACCTTGCCAAGACTGTCCAAAGCTTTGGATGGTGGAAATGACACCCACCACAATTTTCCCACTGGCTTCATATGTCCCTTCAACCTGCAGCAACTGTGGAACAGCCCCTCCTCCAAAGGACAAGGACGGGGGAGTTTTTTGCGCAAAAACGCTACTCTTCTCACAAGAAATGCTTGATGGAGTCTTTTCCTAAGCAGTGAGGGGAGGAGGGCCAAGGGGGAGCAGGGACACGTTTCAGGTGAACATTTTCAGACCCATTACTGGTAAGTTCACAATGGTTTCAGCTTTCAATGTAAGTATATTTTTTTTATTTATGCATTTTTACCAGTAAAAAATTCCTACAAAATATTTATTGTCAGTTTTAGACATTTACTTCATACTCCCTGAGGATTTTTGCTATACACAGAATTAAAATAATCCTCTTCAAAATCTCCTCCTTTGTAAAATGCATATTAGTTGCCCATTGCTCTTCTTTCCTTTGAGGCACAGCATCCCTAGAGCAGAAGTTGTTTTCTGCTAGCTGATTTCCTTCAGTGTTGCACAATTAGGTTTATCATTTCTCTCTCTTTTTTTAGCAATTAGTTTCTCTTTAGCAGTACCCTCATAATTTCAATATATTTTTACAACGAAATTTTGGAGAAAAATTATAGAAACTGTAGGCCTGCAATATTTGAGAAAAGTGTTCTGATCTCGATTTGGCTTTTTTTCAAAGGTGAAATAATGCATTGGCAAAACTAATTTCTAAAAAAACCCAATAGCAATGTTTTCCCCTCACAAACTAGTTTAAAAGCTTAAGGTGACATGCATCTCACTGTGTCAAAAGAGAGAACACAAAGAAGTTACTTTCCTCATTTCTCCTTAAGATGAGATAATGAACCAGGCCCATAGTAAAAATAGCTGTGGACCCACTACTCTCTTCTTTAGGTCAAGATTTTTAATTCCTTTTCACAGAGCGTAGTTACAGAAAGATATCAGAATCTGCAAGGATGCTTTTGTTCTGAAATGCTGTTTCCAGCTTAGCTGACAGAAGGTTTCAAAAACAGAGGTGAAAAAATTACCATGAGCTCCAGATTTTGACCTGCAGGCATCATCCACTGAGCAGTCGATTTTTAAAGGAAGGTCACTTTGTCTTTGCCTTCAGCTCACTCTAAAGAGAATATGGCTGGTGGTTTTGGCTCACAGAACTCCTTTTCTGCAGAAAGATTGTAGTGACCCAGAGTTTTGTTTAGGATTCTCAAGAAGTCGACCTGGACAGAGTTCTCTTCACAGCATCCACCTTCTTAGGGCAAGCTATACACAAATGTAATCCAATACAATTTTCCTCTAAGGCACTAGAGAAAGATATATCCAATCCTTCACAAGAAAAAAAATTACAGCAATATCCTTAGGAAAATGCAGTGGTGGAATTAAAATTACCTACATTTTACTATGACTTGCCAGGACAGTGTCCCCTTGCCAGGTCCACCAAAACCTTTGGAGAAAAAAGTCCTTTCACTGTGGGTAAAATATCCCTCTACACACAGCTAGTAAGTAACACAAGGGTCAGATTCTGGGCAGGGGTATAATAACAATAATAATAACAACGACAACAACAACAACCAACTCTGCTAACTTTTGAACGTGCTCCAGTTTGAAAAGTTCTAAACAAAGGAGCATCACGTCACAGCCATGTGGCTGATCCTGGCTGCTGGTCTCCGCTGATCATCCTTGGTATCCGCTGCAGTTCTAGACTAGACTAGTTCTAGATGAGTGTTCCTGTACATCTAAAATGATAAAACTACCAAAATAACATTGCCTCTTTTATATGATTTGGGTGTGAGATAAAAAACCCATCATGTTTATTCAGCTTTATTTGACATAATTTTGTCAGCTCTTGGCTCCTTAACTTGTCATTCCTGAATACTCAGGGTTCCTTGCTTACTTACCAACTCACCAACTCTGCTCATCTTCAGCCCTCAGATGTCTCATTGCATGCAGCACATGAAGCAGGTCGCCCCTACACTTTTCTTTTGTGAAGGGTAAACTGTCCCTAAATTTATAGATAAATAGCTTCTCAAACTTCATGGCTGTTTTTTCTTGCAAGTGGTCACAGTTATCAAAGACCTTGCTTGCTCTTTGAAGAAAATAGTGAATTGCAGTCACATACATAACAGTTACATTTCAGTTTTATGTTTCTTCCCTGTTTCATTTTTAATTTTGACTGCATTACTGCCATGCCAGGAAAACATGCCTTTGTCCTTTTCAGCCTGCATGACTGTGAGTGTGGGTGAGTGTGCATAGCTGGAGCGACAACCCACATGCTTACAAGATGGATAGACTTGTTGGCTAATCATCTTGGCTGGGGAGAGAGAGAGAGAGAGACAGAGAGAGGGAGAGAACAGCAGCTGAGGTAACTGTGCAGGAATGCAGAGTACCCAGCACTCATGCCATGCTGAGTTTCAGTCCCCCACGCACACTCAAAAAACTAAAACTGCGTATTACCATCACCATTAAGGTAGAAAAGGTAGACTATAAGTCTTGGAAGAGCAGTATTCCCTCTCCTACAAAAAGATGTGTTCCGGTTCAGCTGCAGAATCTGAAACCCGCTTTCCTACTTCTCTTTCACACAGTGTGTAGAAAAATCAGTAGGTGCCATTGATGGTGGGTTTTCTTGTCTTGCTGTGTTTTTTGGAGGGAGCTGCACACAATGCCTCCGTAAAGGAATCTGATATTTCAACATGAAGACCTAGGTGCCACCTCTAATTAAAAGTACATACCACAAGTAAACACAGAAACATTTTCCAGGAGGAGGAGAAGCTAAGCAAAGCTGAAGACACTTAAACCATAAGGGAGATGTTCTTATCCTACCCAAGAAAGAGGGACATATCTCAGCTACACCATGTCCACATCTTCCAAAAGGGTATCCAGCATAGGTACGGTGTATTTCAGATCCTCCAGCAACTTGAGCTACTCTGGCACGATGCTTATAAAGTCGAGGTCACAGTTCTCGTTATCATGCAAATAACTAGGGAAAGTCAAGGGTGGGATCAATCCCAAAGGACTCCAAAGAATCCACGCAGCCTCCCAAGGGAGACAGTCACAAAGTGACAAATTTAGCTCTCATCTCATCACACTGAATTGGACAGAGCTATTACAACAGCAGTTTGGTCCAGTGTTTACACTTCCTTATTAAAGTTAAGCACAGCATCCCTCCTTTTCCAGCAGCAGCACAATCTCTGTGAATTATGTAAGAATGGCAGTTTGCAAAATTGCTTTTGGTGGCTTCTCTTTCTCTCTGATGTTCTACTCTGTAACAATATCCTACTATATAAATACATTCATAAACAGAGGCCTCGTGGTTCCTTTAGCGTCTACAAAATTTAATATTTCTCCAGTCTCATTGCATGTTCCTGATAATGACCAACACCATATACAGAGGAGAGGTTCCCCTAATCCATGCTGAGTTTTCTGCTTCTCTTGGGGAGATGCAAAATTCAGTGGTTTCAAATGTCCAGAACTGTTCTGTTTATGCTTGAAAAAATGATGGTCAAGAAATGAAACCTTCCTAGAGAAAGAGCAAGAGGCTTTCTCTTCAGGGGAATTTGTGACAACAGACTGTCAGTCCTCACAAAAAGGGCCAGCTTAGAGTTAACTCTTGTGTAGTTTCATTCACCTCTCTCTTCAAGCCACACAGCAACGACTAATATGACTAGTGCTCCTGTACATGTAAAGTTATGGGGCCAAAAACAACATTGCTTCTGTTGTATGGTTTGGGTGGGAGGAAAAAAGCCCATCAGGTTTACTCAGCTTTATTTGACACAATTTTGTCAGCTGTTCCTAAGCTTGGGATTCCTGAATGCTCAGGGTTCCCTGATTACTTACAACATCAAGGGTCTATGAAATAATACTGTCTTAGCCAAACACCTAAAGATGAAAATGTTTCTTGAAAACAAATAGAGATGGCATCTTGCTGCAAGTAAAACCTATTTTTTTTTTTTTGTTTCAGACAACAGCTATCTTCCTGCATGTTTGCTCAGGTCTACAGGCTGAGTTCAGAATTCAGGAAACAAGCTGCAGCCTTTGCCTTTAAAGTCTCCTCTGACCTCTGTCCCACCACTATCAGAGAACTTAATGCCTGTCTGGACACAGCCATATATATTGACACAGGTCAGTAGGCAAAGGAGGCTGAGAGCAGCTGGATCACCTTGCCAAAGTGACTTCTAGGTAGTGTAAAGCCTGCATTCCTGGGATCTCTTCAGCTTTTATAAGGTAGTACAAAGCTCTAGCTGGTGAAATTAGATGACACTGGAAAACACCTGGGCTGGAACCTGGACTTCAAGAACTGACATTTCATATTTTTGTTAAACTTCCAAGCTGCAAGATATTTATACCTCTTCTTTGAACACACTCACATCCTCATCTTGGATGCATCCAAGCATCCAGCTTTTCACAGAGAACAATCCCTGCCCAGTCACAACAAAACCAATCTTTTTCTGACACACACATAGAACTTCACTTCCCATGTCTCTAAAGGGTTTCTGGTTATAGTTTTTTCCTTTCATTTCTCCAAGTAAAGTTTATTTGTCTCTCTTCCTGTAGCTTAAGTTAAAGTGTGCCTGCATTAATCAGGTACCACTTAAGGTTATTACTCAACTTTGGCATTAATGAGGCGGTTATGGTTGCCATTTTTCTTTCATCAGTGGCAATAGCAGGCATTAAATAATTATCAATATACTTTCAATATACATTATCAATTATCAATATATCAATATCAATGATAATTATCAATAATTATCAAAATACTACTATCAAAAGCATACATTGAACAAAAGCAATACATTTTCCCTTAGTAGGCAGTATAGCCCTGCTTGAGTTCTAAATGACCTAATCAATAAAAGGCCTTTCTTCCAGACAAAATTAACAGTGAAGGCTTGCAATCCTCTTTTGGAAAAGGCATGCTCATTGACATGATTGTTAGACTCTTGCAATGATACCTCTGCCTTTAAGAGCAAGCAGAATGTGCAGCTTCCCCTTTCATTCTACTGAGGAAGAAAGGACCTACAGAAGCAAACTTCAGGGAACTGAGCAATCTTCTTCTCAGACATCTTTATACACTCCACCTGGGAATTCTATTTTTCTGTATTTCTGGAACCTTTTTTATTATGATTTTGACCACAGACTTGCTATATGTATCTATCTCCAGTACCTGAATTTTAAGCATTCAGCCTCTAAATAAGTTATGTCGAAAACATGTCTTTTTACTACAGTGCTAAACACAGAACTGCAAGCTTCTTAGGAGCTTCACATTTGGAAAAGATGCCTGTGGACTTCCCCTTTTCTGATACCCTTCTCAGACATCTGCTCTTTGTCACTCACAGAAGAAAAATATTAGGCAGGATGGATCTTTGTTTTGAGCATGTATGGTTATGTATCTTGCTGAACTTTGTCCAAAAATCGAGCTATATTGCTCACGGTTCACATATGAATGTGAATGCTGGAAAAGGTATTTATGAATGGTCAGGTATTGCTACAACATTATCTGCAAGAAAGAAAACACTGGTAATATCTAAGTGAAACCCTGAAAGTCAGTAGTGGCAAAGATATATTACCTAATCCATCCTGCCAATGTCCAGTAGACCCTATGACTTTTTTTAGGGATTTTTCTGGCTTACTTTTAAAACTTCTTGTAGTGCAGCATAGCAGAGTCCATCACTGGTACATCTCATCTAATTGGTATCTTACAAAAACAGTAAATACAAAGAACTCTTACAAATAAAAATACACCCCAAACGACTGTAAGTAACTGAAAAGACAATTAATCTTTCAGGAATAAGTCACACCTAAAAGTTAACATTATAATTTTTCTCTATTGTTTTAAAGATTTTTTAATAACAGTTTAGGCACCAATAACTGCATCAAAGAGGGGCATCAGATAAGAAAAACATATATTCTTAAATATTGTCTGTGCTTTCTAACCATGTAAAGTCAATCTCTGCTACTTGGAAGCAGAAAGTCAGTAAGGAGTGCAAAAAAAGGAGAAGGGCTGGTATTAAGGCACTTCTAGCAGGGATGATTATTACAGGCAATTAGGCTACATAATTGCCCCAGGAGAGGAAATCATCTGCTGCTAAGAAACAAAGAAACCTTAGTTTCTAGTAGCAGCCCCTTCCAGCTGATATGCTGCCACTGTGAAAGGCTTTATGTAAGTATGTTTGGTAACCTCAATTGTGGGTTATATTCAGTTTTCGTTTCAGTAAACCATATGCCTGTGGCAGATTAGAATGTTGCTGCAGAAGCTGAATCAGGTGGCTGCTTTCTTCTGCACTTATCATTAATGGAAATTTTATCTCCAGCTTGTGGAAGGAACTGCTGCTTCTGAAGTTTCCCATTAGTCTTCTGATATTCTTCACAGCTTCAGGGAGTAATGGGGAACTTGTTCATGTTCCCCATAAAAGTGCTAACACTTCCAGCAGACAAGCAATTGGCTCAGTGTAGATAAATCAGCTTGGCAATGGGGAGCTGTGTGAGGCTGGGGCAGGAGGGAAGCCCATTCCCTTCTTATGGGGCAGGAGAGTGGGTGGACTGGGTGGTTTGGCCACCTCAGGATGCCTGGGGCCAGAACACCCCTGAGGCCACTAAACCTTTGGCTTCTCAGAGAGTGACAGCCGTGATTGTTTCCTACCCTGTCCTGCTTTAACTTCAGCCCCTGCCAAAGAGGCACTGCAGAAACCTCAAGAGGACAACCAAATCTTACAGGCAGGCCCCTAGAAAGCCTGGAGCAACCTGCTCCTGGACAGGGAAGTTGCACAGATGTGTCTGAAGCTGTGGGCTCTGCAGAGGCAGCAATACAGGATGTGGGCCTAAGCGGGAGAAATGCAGGTTTGGGAGGTGGGGAACCAGTTCTTGCAAAATGTCCTCAACCAGCCAAGGCTTGCGCAGTAATGTCAGCACTTCTGAGAGCTGAGCATGCTCCAGCATCTTCTCCACAGGGTCCTCCTGGATCTGGCCTGCATGGGTTTATTATCATAATTAACACTGCTATTTGCTTCAAATGACACACCACAGTAAGTTATTAGTAATTCAGGGGAAGGTACAGCAGGGCCAGTCAAATGTTTACCTTGTAAACAAAGCATCACATTATTCTTCAGATCCACACAGATGCTCACACGTAACTTACATGATACAGCAGGGCTGTTACAATGTCCACAAGCTCTGTGCCTGTTTTCTCCTGGATGTCTGTCTTAAAAGCTGATTGTGCATGCTGCCAGATCCTGTTTCTGCAACTGAATCATTCAGAAATCCTTCCTCCAAAGATGATTTTCTGGAGTCCATAATAAGTTATAAGCACACGCAGGAGGCTTGGCACCAGACAGGACACTGAGCTGCTCTCACCTACCTGGACAACAGCTTTTATAGAACTTGTAGGCCTTGGTTATTTTCAAGAGTTCTGGTCTGGCTGGCTCAAATATTTATTGTGGAGATCCATGTAAAGTATCCAGTTCTGCAATCATAGGCATAGGATGTGTCCTTTTGCCTCCAAACTACAGCAACCATTTCCACACCTGATGCCTCCCACTCAGCCATCTATCCACTGTTGTTCTTCCCTAAAAGGCAGTTTCCACTGCTTCCATATTCAGGCTAGGTAGAGCACCACCAAGCTTCTCTGGTAAACCAGGTACAGAGCAACATGCATTTCTTGGTGGTGAGATATGGAATAATTAGGATGCCAAAACTTTATTACACCATTGCTTTGAAAAGCACCATGCCGTGTTACTTTTACTTACTTGGTAAGCTATTCTTGCACAACTCCTTCCATTCTTGCTTGAATAAATTCAGTGCTGCCTCGTTGGCTCCTGCACCTCAGATGCCAAACCATGAGCCCTTGACACCAGTGAACTGACAACTATTGAAAACAGAGCACAAGGCAAATCGTTATCTGAAAATGCAGTCTAGAAGTACGTGTAGAAGAGGTACAAGGGTTGAGAAACCCTTTGCATAGTTTTCTGAGGGTTGCTATTGTTTTTGCATAAAGTGACCTGCCCCATGGCAGGCAGACCTTCATAGCACAATATCGAGTTTGCTTGTTTGTTTCTCCTACTTAAACAGGCAGGCTTGCTGGAAAAGGCAAACCAGGGAATTCCATTCTGCAGCAGTGTTCTAGCGGTAAATTTTCTTCTGACAAAAGATGGAGCAGAGCACACAGAGACAAAATACAAACCTATTTATATGGTGTCAGATTTGAATCACTCTGCATCTCCTTCCTATGTGTATATGAATAATGCTTATGGGTGAGAAGCTATTTTGCATACACACTGCAAGGATATGTGTACTATGTTTAGTGAAGTGCAATGTTTCTCTTCTGGAAATATGTCTGAATTATTTTACAAGTACAACTACCATGATTCAGTGCTACTGTTATTTATCTCTTTTTATTATTCAGCCACCCAGCTATCCCGGTGCTTCTCGGGGCTTTGCTCTAAATTAGAAATTATTTTACGTATTATACATACCTTGAAGAGAAGAAAAATATTATAATATTCAAGAAGTACCTTAGCATGGGGATAAAAACACAGCATATTTCACCATTAAACAATATTTTCACATGTGTTACAGGCCACGGAAAATGGCTATATGCCTGAAAGCTGATTTAGATGTTATAAAAGCAAACAAGTGGCACTTTTAAAAAGTTATTTAAATCAAGAAACCAGATTCAGAAATGGAAAACAACTCTTTCCAGAGAGCCATGCAGTCTACCTTTGCTGTAAATTAGACTTGATAGCCAGATGGTTAGAGAGACCTGGAACAATTTTTTGCCATCACATTTAATAGGCAGAAAGCATGCTTCTATTACCCATGGCCCCATAACACAATCAAAAGCACCTGTTTTTACACTTGTACAATACAGTCTGACTTAGTGACACAGTGACCCATGCAAGGCCGAGCCTGGCATCACTGGGAGTGAGTGATTCCCATCCCAGACAAGATAGGCAGTGTACAGCCCTTCTATCATTCCTCTGCAGGAGGGGCAGCTTCCGAACAACATGTTCGCTTAGTACAAACCACACAGTGCTTCTCATTGCTTTCTTCATTGTGGGGGTTCCACCCCTGCGGGGCTCCTTCCCTCCCCCCGGGGAGAGGAGACCCTGGGGTGGAAGCATGCCCTGGACACAGGGTTTCCCTCTACTGATGCTAATGCACCCAGGTCCTGTTTCTCCTGTTGGCCATTTTCAATGTCCCCCCGCCCTGAGAACTCTCTGCTTTAGGTTGGTTTTCCCATGAGTCGTGAGTCTTTTGTGCCCAGCCTGGGAACCATGCGGGGCTGGAAGTAAACATTTCTGAAACACCTGTGCAAAGACCTTTCCCTATTATCTTTCCACGGGCACCACTGTCTTTGGGAAGGCTGCAGAGAACCTGACTGCAACACTTCATCCTTAATTTGTTTGAAGGACTATATAGCACTACAGAAACAGAGCAGAGTGTAAGACAGAGAGCATATGAGTCAATGAAAAATGCAACTGATACTTTGGAAAAATGAAGTGCTTTACCATCCTTCCATTTTTAACCACATCAGGCTTCATTCCCCATGTACCATAAACTTGCCTTCAACAGCACAGAAGCATCTACTGACATTATGCATTTTTTTGTTGCATTAACTCTTTTATCCAGAAAAATAGCTTAGAGTAAGCAGTTTGCTTTTAACATAGGCAGACATAAAGCACAGAAATGCTATACAGGACCAAAGACAAGACCAATGGTGGCATTAGTGTAAGATCTCATAGTCTCCCACTTGGTAGCTACCATCTCCTACCATGCAATAAGATGCATCACTTTGCAGTTACTGTATTTAAAAAACTGCTTGTGACATTGCTACAACTTAATTCAGGGATTCAGATATTAGTGTAGTGTTTTCTCTTGGGTTACAGTCTTATTCAACCCTATGTCATCCAGAAATCATTCACAAGTATTTTGTACCATTGCACCCGTGTGGTAAGTCCAGCTGCACAATGAGCGGCGTTTGGAGTGGATAGGTTCCACACTGGGGACAGCCCCTGCTGTGGCCAGCACAGGACTGACAGAGTGGCTGTCTGGGCTATGGGGTGGCATAGCAGCAGGGCGGGATCACCGCGCACGGCTCATGAAGCCACCTGCTCCTCAGGCACAAAGGCACACGGCCAGGCAGAGCTGTCCTGACGCTGCCAGTTGGGCAGTGCTGGCCTATTACAAAAACTACCTTTGGCAACCACTTCTAGAAATAGTCCCATTCATCGTTCTTGCCTCAGAAACAATTAAATTCAGCAAGCTGCTGCCAAAGCAGATTTTTAACCCTGTTAATTCAAGAGCATGCAATTGTTTAAAACAAATTGGTATGTGTATTACACTAAAATCACTTCTTTTGTGAAAAGTAGGCCAACGTACTTCTCTTCTTTGACTGCCAAGGCTTGCCTATTTACTCTTAATCAGCAAATAATTGTACTGTATGTACCTCAAGTGTGGTCCCGTGAACTGAATGTGCAATGGCAGCTGGAAAGCATTAGACAGTCCCTTAGCCAGTCTTCTGGCTTGGTTGTTTCCAAGAGAAATCCTGTTTGCATGGTCCAACTCTGTTCTGCTGTGTGAACCAAAGCAGGCTAGCAGGAGAAGATCCACAGATTCATGCCAGCCACTTGACCCATCCAAGCTAAAACATTAAATGCAGCTGTGCCCTTACAGTACACATTCTTAAGCACAGGAGCAAAGCCTCAATCTGGTAAGCAAGTGTATGGCTATACAGCTAAATAATTTGATTGACTGCAGAGTTTTAACTCTAGCCTCACAGCTGAGTATATTGGTATCTGAATGCACTTAGTACATGTCTTGTTTCTGAACTACAGATTTGAAACTTCGGGCCTTAGCTACTTATGCACTTAAAGAGAAGTAACTAAGCACCATTGCTTCATGCTGGCTTCAATAGGATGTGAAAGCTAGATTGCTACAGCTTAGGTATCCCCAAAACAGGAATAGGAAGCAAAACTCAAACTGACCACTCTGAAAATTCTTAACTTCAAGGTCTAGTGGGACAGAAATGCTTTGTGATATTAAATTCATGTCACATGTTCTTTGTTAAATTTTGTCATGGTCTGCAATGGGTTATAATACATGGGGCTTCCTACCAAGGTAGTAACAGCTTTTCTCAAGAAAATAAATTTAAAAAAAAAAAAANAGCTATGTCTCCAATCCAGGGGAAAAAAGCAAGCAAGCAAGCAACTAAACCAATTAAAACTAATTTTGAATCAGTAGTGTGTATTGATATTAACATTAAAAGTCATGATTTCAAAGTAAAGTCTGCTCTACAGAGAGGATTATACACACAGAAGGAAATAACTTTGTGTTACTTTAAGGCAAATAAAGAAAGTAAGCATAGCAAAATAACCATGTGCCAGTGCAGTGGAAGACTGGAGGAGATATAGCCACTATAACTGTGATGTATGGGATCTGATCATACTTTTAAAGATACCAATCCATTCAAATCAATATTTCACGTACAGTCCAATACTTAAAAGGTTGTGTATAACGATATCTTACTGCAGAACAATGCAGAATAATGCAAATATTCACTAATTCAGTATGAAGTAACTATACAAGAAGTACTAACTCAGTTCTTTCAATATCCTATTGTCGCGTGTTCAAACTTTACTGAGTAAATCATAGTTGCCATGATGAAATGGATAAGGAATGAGCAGGAATAAAAAGCAGTTTTCATAAAACCTGGAGAAAGAATGGCTCTGGTGAGGTGCATGTACTGTCCATGCAGCTCCGTCTCTCCGCCAGCATCAGACTCTGCCACTGCTGCAGTAAATGAAGTCCTGTGGATGCATAGGCATGAGCCCAGCTGTCCACAATGTGTGTCCCTACAAGGAATACAATGGTCACACATCCTTCTCCACACATCTCCCTCGCACACACATGTGATGGCATTTGCTTCCACTTGTAAGATACTGTCTGCATGCTTGCCGTGTTTTAACACGGGCACACACTGCTCTTCCCTCCTGATGTCAGGGGATCTGAGAACGGGCATAAATAGATTTGATGACATGAGCCAGGTCTCCTTTATGTGTCAGACAGAGGTGCTATGGCATGTTTCTGACACTAGCAATTTTGCAAAAATCTTCTCCTTACAGAACATACATTAATTCAAACAGCCTCCGCCTATGACTAAAACTCCACCAGTCTGCAGAAATCCAAACTCCTTCCCTGAGCATCCAGACCTATAAACAGTGTTTAAATCATCTAGCATATGCACAGATTTTATGCAAACTTTATTCTGTGCAGTAGTTTGCCTTCCTTTTCACAATATACCTTTTATTATCTTCCTTTTTGTATTTTCTACTCCACAGCAAAGAGAAAGCATTGTTTACAACAACTGTGTGCCAGCATTCATACATATATAAGATGATAATGCAGTTAATATAGCATGTACTAAAACTGTCGATGATCTGAAGAGATGACTATCTATAACCACAAAGAGAGAAAGGTAAGGTGACGCGCAGAAGTGTTACAGGAAGAAAACAGCACTGAGAGAAGGAAACCACATCTGAAGGGAAATTCCTGTCAGTCATTACTATCAGCTGGTGAAATAGGTACACAGAAAAATGCAAAGTTATCGCTCAAAAAATTTGAAACGAAACTTTATGTATCTCTTCATAAAAAAATGTACCCAGAAATATAGTCAAAACAACAGCAAAGCTGATGATTACAATATTGAAATACATAGTTTTTATCACCTAGTAGCACACAAGTGAATAATGTGATGGAAAGCAAAGCCAGAAGCACCACCACTCTGTGACTCCACTTCATGTCCTGCACCTTCTGCCATGTAGCTCAGCTGGTCATGCCCTGAAGAACCACCTTTATTATTAACATCTATTAACTTCAGTCTCCTCCCCAGAGCCCCTGACATGGCCACCACGGGACAGGACAAGCCAGCCTGGGCACACCATGCAACACAGCTGGGAGGTGGGCACCCTGGCAGAGGTCCCAGTGATTCTGGAAACCCATACTGCCTCTCTCCTGGGTACTTCTGTTTTCTGGGAAGGCAAAATACTCAGGGCATATTGCTCACAGACACAAGTGTGAGCAATATGTGTCCCAACCTCCAGATCCCCCAGGTACTTGACAAAACATCCCAGACATCTGGCGAGCCAACCATCTCCCGACCAGCTGTCCCCACTACAGTCAATAATACCCAAGTCTACTCTCTATCTTTAACAAATGTGTAGTTGCTCTTTGCACAGTTATATATCTGAGCATGTAAAGATGTAGATACCAGCTGCTGAATTTTTGCTACATTAAGTAGTGCTAATCATTACAGATATTTGCAGCAGCACATAACTTGCACGTCAGAGCTGCCTTTGGTTGCAGCGCTGTATTAAGAACATTTGCAGGCTAACTCGGTTTCATACAGTTTGCATTACCATGTATTTGCACTGATCTCGAAAGGATTTCAGGAGAATTGTACAGGTCACTAAAATAAGAAATTGTGTACCTCTCATGGGCCACAGCTGACAGTTGCACAAGGCTGAAGGAGAAGGTCATCCTCCCATCTTCTATGACACTAGAGAAAACATCTTCACAAGGGTATTTTGGGGTTGCCCCACTAATTTCATTGTTTTCTGCATAGTATACTCCTTCCATAAAAGTTGGAAAGTTAAACTTCCTACCAGGAACCACTATCTATGCCTACTGTCTCAGCCAACAGAGCAGTTACACTTACTCTGCTATGCTTTAACGATCTATGTAATTGTACACATGGCGTGAGAACTTCCTTTAGTCTTCTCAGGCTTGTTTAAACCACTCAGGGCTGTAAAGTACTGCTTACACTTCACATGAAAGTTGATTTCAGGACAGTCCACTTTAATCTGTTCTTGGCTCTGTGTACTGATTAGGCCTCAAGCAAAGAGCAGAAATATGTTTCTTGGCTGTAAAATGAAGAAACTTGCATTTGCTAAGAGAAAAATATAAAAATGTCTAATAAAGCACCCACACTTGATATGTTCCGTGTATCAAGGCAACTGCCTTAAAGGCAGTTTCTGTTATCACAGCTGCCAGAGCTGTTTATTCTCTTGCTTCTCCATGTGACTTTTCTCAAAGTCTTAGACAGACACCAGTCGCTGAGTGCAGGTTAAGTAGAAAAACAGGCTGTGCAGAAACTCCTGTATCTTAAGTGCAAAAACAAATACTTACAGAGGTCTGAGGCCCTCATAGTGTTTCCTTCAGTCTAAGCTCTGATTATGCAGCCATCCTACAGCCCCTCATGACAGAGTAACAAAGGCCAAGCACTGCTAGATATCTCCTGTACAAGGAAGCATATTCCAGGAATGCTGGAGCTGAATTTGAACTTCCCTTATCAGGAACAATGAAACTGAGAGCAAGCAGTTTCCTTGCTCAAGTGGAAATGACCACTTTTCAGCAAGTGCTACTGTCAATCACTGAAAGCCAGCCCAGAGGAAATGCAATTGTGATAACTGAGTGGTTTTAGTGCCTATAAAGGAAGTGAGTAGTTTAGCTTTCTTGCTCTGTGGAGAGGGGATTATTACTGTGCCATTTAATGTCAAGTCCTGGAGCACATGCATAGCTTGTGCACAAAAATGGGGTGATGTTTTCCCTTTTAACATAGGGCCAAATCAACCCGCCCATATTAACTTTTTGTGACAGGATCTCTAAAAAAAAGGCCACACCATCCTTAAATTGTTTTGGACTTAATTTGGTGTTGTCATGCAATTAGGTTTTGCAAAATTGGCTTCTGGACTGACAGCTTCTATTGTTACAGCATATGGCAATCAGAGAGCAGCTTGTGGCAGATGTGATGTTTATTCACCATTCGCTAGTTTTAGATTTAATGATGTCATTCTAATCAAAGCAAATGTTAGATGTGTTTGACATCTAAGGAGTTTTGCAGCCCCCCCAGCATGTTTAAGCTGCTTCTGTCAAGTGGAAACACGTCAGCTCTGAATACATCTAAGTCATATTTAAGAACTAATGATGCAATTTACTGGAGGTCTGTATTCCAAAAATCCATGTTTCTAACATGCATTGTGTTCCCCCAGTAGACTACAAAGACCTCCTATTACAATAAGTGAGTTCATTAGGCATGCGACTCCTTAGTCTTGCAAGCTGTTGCGATAAGCAGCTGTTGCAAGAGGGTAAAAGGTTGAATTATCAACTTGGACAGCACAGCACTTCATTCAGCCAGCCCAAGAAAGTATTTGAGCAATAGCTCCGTTACTGTGGACCTTTGACTACAGCACACAAGCAAAACATCAGTGGTATTTCAGTGACATGCTTCTCCACACCCAGCAAGCAAGACACTCCCAGAAATTAATTGTCAAAAATTTATTATGAAAGCTTCAATAGCAGCAAATATTTCAATAAAAGTTATTGCAGTATTAAAACAGATCTGCAGAGTGACCCAAGAGGCCTGTTGAAGTCTGTCTGCTTTGGAATATCTGCATTTGTCTTAATAAACGATCCCCAATACTCCATAAATATTGATACTTTCTCCTGTGTTTTGCAGACAGCACCAACAGTTCCTAGTTACAGTGCTCTATCCAGTCCTTCTGGAAAGTTTTGGCCCACTTCCCTCAACTTTCCCTCTCCCTTCTGAAACAGCTCCACGTAGCCAAACTTGCAGTACTTCTTTCAATTCCATGGTATTTCGGCCTCTCCACGGTTGCAGCAGCCTACTGAGGCTCACTGGTGAGATGAGCTGTTTTCCTCTTTCTCCTCCGTAAGAGCCCACTGCATGCCAGTCTGAGGGACCTTAATCCAGTCTCTTGACCAGGCTAATCCATGGAATCAGCAGCTTGTTGCACATTTTGGTGAATGCACAGCACGTTGAAAATGCAACAAAGGTTTCAGCCTCCCCGGTGCACCAGGTGACCATCACTCGGGCAGGGTGATAGTTGGCACCCAGTCATTGACATTTCGGCTCTCTTCGCAAAACAAGTTCAGCTTCTCCAGAGCTGGGTCCTTCCAGCCTTCTTCATTCGGGTTCTGCAAGAAAGAAAAAAGTTGCACACCATGAGTGCTGCCCGCCAGCTGAGGTCATCATAATATTTACAGAAGCATTAGCTTAGGACTGGAGGCACTTCCAGACGGTTTCTGTCTTGACACAGACAAGACAGGAAGCAGAGATGCTGCCGTTGTGGACAGCAGAGGAAATCCACAGTTACGAGAAGTTCTGCCTCCTCCGACTACTACTCAGCTGACTCGCTGTGTACCAAGCGCTCCATCTGTGCCCAGCAGAGGACTCGACCGCCCGCAGCGGAGAAGGGGCCACCCCCGACAGGCTCCGGCCGTGCGGGGCAGAGCCAGCAGCGCCCGAGGGACAGCGCTCGCCGCCCGCAGGACACCCACCGTGATGAGGATGCAGTGGAGATCCCGCGGCTCCCCGGAGTCCTCGCTGGGCCCCACGATGGCCGCCAGCTTGGCCACGTCGTTCACCCGCACGATGTCGATGTCGTTCTCGCAGCAAAAGGCTTGGATTAGAGTGAAGTGGATCTGCAGGGCGATGTCCCCCTCGTCTTCCTGGTCCGCGGCCAGCACGCAGAACGCGACGTTGTCGGGGTCGCTGCAAGAGGGGAGCAGCGTGATGAGTCCCGCGGTCGGCGCCGGCCGCCCCACCGCCCCGCCGCGCTGACTTACACACTCCCGCTGCCCCCGCCGCCCTACTTACACATTCATCAGCTTGGCTGACTCGTAGACGCCGGCGGTGAGGCAGCCTCGGCGCTGTGCCGACACCAGCAGCTCGTGGAGGGCCGTGCCGGCGCCCTGCATCCTGCGGGCCGAGAGAGGACACAGGGTCAGCGCGGTGCCGCCGCCACCGCCGCCCCGAAACCGCCCGCTACCCGCTTTCCTCGGCTCCCCAGTGCCCACCCGCACGTACCAGTCGTGGCCCGCAGGCATGGGCTGCTGTCCGTGGATCTCCTCCAGAGTCATAGCAGTTAGTCCCCACAGCGCGGCGGCGGCTCTGCCACCCGTCTCTCTGCTCCCAAACCTGAGCGCTCTGAAGCGGAGCCCGCGAGGCGTGCCCTACTTATAGGCCGCGCGGGCGCCTCCAGGCCTCCCATTGGCCGGNAGGGCGATTTATGTCCAAGACTTAGAACGGAAAATCCGAACGGTGTAGCGGAAAATAAAAGAAGAAAAAAGAAACAAAAGGTTTTATTAATACGGTTTCTGCAGGTGTAAACGCCGCGAACGGACAGCCCCTGTCACCACCAGGGCTGAGGGCAGTTCTTTGGAGACGGTCCTGGGGCCGTACTGGGCAGTGACCCGGTCCAGGCCAGCAGTGCCCCGGCGGCAGCAAAGCCCCGCCGTGCCCTGGTCTGTATGAACAGGAGCGTGGGCAGCCGGCTGAGGGAGGTGATAATCCCCCTCTGCTCAGCACTCACGGGACAGCAGCAATGCAGTTTGTCCGGTCTGGGCACCCCCAGCAGAGGAAACATCGATGAACTGGAGCAGGTGCTGATGAGGGCACCGAGGTGTCCAGAGCTGCGGCGCTGTCCTGCTCTGCAGACTGAGGGACCAGGGCCAGGGCAGCCTGGAGAAGGCACAGTTTGGGTAGCAAACTGCAGTCCCCAAAACCTGTACAGTGATCACCGAGAAGACAACAGGGTCGTCACAGCAATTCCTAGTGGGGAGGCAGGAGACGATGAGCCTAAGGTGAATCAAGAGGCTCAGATGGGATGCAAGGGAAACCCCTTCCCCCGAGAATAGTCAAGCAGTGCAGCAGGCTCCCTGTCCAGGGAGGCTGTGTAGATTTCATCCTTGCAGGACTGCAAGCCCCGATGCGACAAAGCCCTGAGACACCTGTTCTGAGCTCACTGGTAACCTTTCTGCAGGCTGGATTGGCCTGTGATCCTGCGGGGGTGGTGGGGGGAGGTTTTGAGCAAACAGATTTTTTTTTTTTTTTTGAGTTGCGCTTTATTAAAAGTAGCTCCAATTCGAACAGTGTATCCTTCATAATTAATTCAGCGTGAAATGAGTGTGATTGCTGAACCCTGATCTGAACCTGTTTGTCAGCAAACCAAGCAATAATAAGACAAGTTTTCCCGCTGTGAATGAGCACAATCTAAATATTAAAAGCAAATCACTTTTCACGTCCCTTCAGCGTCTGACACGCTTAAGCTTAGGCTCACAGTTAGCCCTTGTCTCCACCGAGTCACCGCTTCAGAGCCGTCCCAGGTGGTTTCACAGAGGTTCTGGAGAGCCACCTTGGGGTAAGCTGTGCTACTGCGACCTGCCCGGACCGACTCCAGCGAATTGCACAGACAGACCTCTCTAATTTGAAACCCTTGCTGTTCCCTAGCCTGCAGCCGCATCGTCCCCTTTCAAGTGTGTTTAAACCCGGGAATGTCCTTTCCAGTATTTCACCAGGAGTCCTGGATCAAGCACGTCTCATCTGTGACTGTATATGGTATACTCTGCTCAGTAGTTTCAGTCTCATTGAGCACCACAGTTTCCAAAATGCTTCTCAAACTGAGCCACTTTAATGAGCTATTGTGTTTCTACTTCCAGTTGTTTCTAGTTAGTGCCCTGGTGACACTACAGGTGACAGCATTGGACCTGGCCGTAATCACTTGGTGAGCTTCCATTTTTAACTAGTGACAAAATAGACATGATGTCTGCCAAGATACATCCAGCCTCTCTAAGAATATTTCTCTGATGTCTACAGAGCTGTCAGTACTGGGGAGAAAACTTTTTGTTATAAACACCAATTCTCAAGCCTAACAATCTCTTTTACCCTAGTAACATGCAAAGGCATTCTTGACTTGGAAACTAAACCAGTGACCTGTCACTCTGAATTTGCTTGAGAAGGGCATAAATTCTTAGTTTTCTTTCTTCAAAAAAGATGTGAGAAGTTTCCAGAAAATTATCTCCTGCTCTGGATTCATGCACGAGCAATTATCTCCACTTGCTGGAAATAGCATAGTGTATGTAGCATGTACCATTCTTTCTCAAAAGATAAAAACCCTTGGTACACCTGCCTCTTTTTAAATTTTTTTTTTCTCCTAAGCATATAAATGAGGATAAATGCAGAAGAATAGCTTGAATGGTAAGACACACTAAATGGTATGTCTCTTAGAACTATTCAAGGGCTTATTTCTGATGAAATAGGTGGAAAGTCCAAAACTGACTCACAGCTTTGAAAGATGCTGATATCAGCTATGACTTTGATGACTTTCTCATTACAGTAAAAATGAAAGTTACTTAAAATGGATCCAAATTAGTAAGCCAAAGTAACTCAGAGTGGAGAACAGTGCATATGTAATAGTAAAATTTATACAGTTGTCTAGACAATAAAGTGATAAATGGAACCATATTAACACCTTAATCCTACCATATGCAAGCTTCCAGTTTCAACTTAATGATGCAGCACCCTGGAATTAGGGCTTCCTGACACCCCACTTTTCAGTTTGCCCCATTATTCCTGGGTCTCCTAGCACAGATGGTGCTGAAGGCCATGAAGCATTCATTACTAGACACTTGATCCAGCTGATTTCAAACCACAGTATCAACACCAGGCCTCTGACGCAGAAGTGGGGGTGTAGAAAGGAGAGCTGCGCAAGCCCAAGGTCCCATCCCTGGTTTGAAGGCATCAGCTCTGCAGATGTGATACCTTTGACGCCTAATAAGCAAAATTAACTTTAGTGAAGGTCAGTCTCCACTGCTTGCTTTCTTGGTCTTTTCCTCCCATGTTTTTAATACATCCAACTGGTGGGCACAGACCTTTGGAGGATCAACTCTGGTGTGCTCGAAATCATCCTATAGACTGAGGAGGAAAAAAGGGGGAGGGTGGTGAATATCACCTGGCAACAGCACTCAGACATGAGCGAGTGGATTTTGCCACGGTTGCCGACAGCCTGGTGGAACGCCAGTGCCGCCTGCCCGCGCTCCCCGCGGAGCCTTCCCCTGAGGACGGGACCGCCGCCGCCGCCGCCGCCCGGCGCTGCGCTCGCAGCCGAGCCTGCGCTGCCCTCTCGTGGTCACCCGGGGCATCGCTGCCGCCTCCCGGAGCACTCACGGCCCGACCGTGCCGCACCGGCGGCGTCCCCTCCGGACGTGCCCGTGTCCGGAATGCTTCCAGCGGAGACACGGGAAGAAAAAAAAAATATTAAAAGAAAAAAAATGAAAGAAAAAACCCCAAACAAACAACAACAACAGCAAAAAACACAACAAAAAAAAACCAAAAAAAACCCAAAAAACCAAAAAACCAAAAAAAACAC